>DWMG01001676.1:0-14681 GCA_018244855.1 Elbella merops | reverse complement strand
CGATATTTCTTATTAATAACATTAGAGAAAACCCATCAGTCACGGAGACGATATTTGTTAATATAAGTAGTTGAAATTGACTACCTTGTCGATCGAGTGCCTGCAAGCGCGACTACCGACCGAGAGGTGTTGGTTTCGATCCCCGAGTCGGGTGCTATTAGATTTTTCTATTTTGAAATTTCTTGTCTGGCTCGGAGTTTCGATTTGTGCCCGACGTATGGCAATAAGCTTACTATCTATTCTATTGTAGCTATTAACCGAACCACTGATGCATGGGAGTGTTCTATACTCCTCTGCCTACCTCTTGAGGTCACAGACGTAATGTTACATTATTTTAAAAACACTTTTTTTTCATAGGTACTCTCCTAGCCTACAGCCTGGTGTCCGCCTGCGTGATGATCCTGCGCTACCAGCCCCATAATAGCAACCTCATGGAGCTGCTGCCCCAGCACCTGAGAACCCCGGTCGACCCAGAAGGCACCGCTTCCGGACACCGAGAGACCAGCTTCACTGTGAGTTTCATATTTTACACATTAACAATTTAAGCCAAGGCTTAACTATCTTGACCAGGTCAATTACAGACACTGTTCAGAATTGAAAAAAAACATAATTTATATCACAATTGCGTTCCATAGTTGGTAAACAATTATCCGTTGTCTTTTTTATATTGGTACTTTGTTATTATAATTGAAACAACCAACCAAAATTATTATTATTTATTTTCATATAGTAGAGTAAGGCATATTTACCGCAGGTGATTCTCGTAAATTTATTACCGTTTTCTAAATTTCCGTATTTAAGTGAATTTTACGATTGTTGTCTGTCTCGATTCGAAGGACCGGGAATACAGGGTATTGAGACCTTTTTAACGTATTATGTAATGTTCCTTAGTGAGGTGAGGTGTGTGTAACGTTTGCCAACCCACATTTGGGCAGAGTAATAACTCTACAATTATCACACTGCCACATCAGGAAACCCTTAACCCTCCTTATTTTAAAAGGAAACCCATTTCTAACAGGGTAGTGGTAATAAATTGAAAAGGGAACAATATTTACGTCATTTTCTTTATGGCAATTTCTGGAAATATATTCTAATCATATGTGAATAGGAGTGGCACTGATTAGAGGAGGCCTACGAGTATGTCCAGTAATGAATATCTAGAGGTTGATGATAATGATGATGTGAATGTAATTTGCACATCAAGTTTTTTTTTAATACTCAATAGGCTAGCTTTTGGCCAAGTTGCATGAAACGTTTATAAATTTATATTTCTAGCATTATTTTATACGAATGATTCCTCATAAACGCCTGTACTATACGTGCCAATAACTCGCCCTATATTGCAGGGAGGAAAACGTGTTTATCTTTAAAATATAATTTACATTTGAGTTTGCGTAGTAAACAAATCGTTAGTACGGATGAGTAATTTGAAAAGCTGATTTGGTCGTGTTTACATATTACTCATTATTATTATTATTATTTCCGTAATGAACGCAATATAAATTTTTATAGATATTTATCGTTTCTGAGTGGTAGATGTACCTATTGAAATTCACCAATTAAGAATCGCTATTGGACGCGGATATGGCCTGATAGCTGAAACAGATTGGTATGTTAACTTAGTGGCCTACAAAGCCATAGGATATCAAATCTACGTTGTAAGACAAAGTATAACTATTTGAACGTAAACTCTCAAGGCGCTGAAGAAGGTACTCTCCCGAGTACGAAAACGTTGTTCATATTTGAGCCCCAACCGACAGTCTTCCAAAACAAATTTCTCACTTATACAAAATGCACGATCAGCAGTACTGGTAGATATGTCAGTTTGGAAAAGTAATATATTATAGTAATATAGTATAGTTATATATTAATATATACGACTATTCAAAGGCAACGGTTCTGATTTCAGTGTACGCCATAAAGAAAATAAAAAGAACGCATCTATTATTGTATACAAAAATGTTCGCTAAGAAGCGAGGGCTAAAATGGGATGAAATACCGAATTCCTACCGAATTTCCTACAAATAAAAATATTCATTATCGTGAATTAATCGTTGGAACTTAAAGAGAACCGTTGTGAGTGAGTTTAAGCCACGTGTCAAGATATTTCATCACTTGCCTTAATATTAAATCTGTTAGTGAATTTGAACCACGTATAAGAAGATTCATCATTGTATGTATATGTATGTATTCATATGTAAGTACTCGTACATATATATTTTTACTAACGGTACTTTCATGTGTATTATTAATTAAGTTGTATGGTATATTTTTTATGTTCAATAGGTCAAAGGGTTTTTTGAAATTATTATAATCAGTGCTAAGCACGGACCAAGAACTTCCGATATATTTTGAATTTATTTTCCGTGCAGTTACATTGCATGACAATGGATGGGAGGAAAAACAACTTAGTGATGAACGGGTACGACGGAATTTGGTTTACTGATCTAAAAGCCTCTGACAAGCTCTAACGACTACTACCTAGCAAGTGCGGCTGACAGGTTGCCGCAAAGCGCTTGTAAAAACCTCCTGCTAAACGATCTGCTGTCTAAGAACCGATCACTCCCAGTATTGCTCAACGTTAATGATCGCTTGCAATCTCCGTCAAATGCCAACCCATTATTATCTAATCCGTAAGAAAATATTGACGGTGTTTTGTAGTTTTCTTTAAGAAAATTCAAAATTGTTTCTACGGTACAGCATTTGGAATCTACATTCTGTAGTACTTATTGCAGGAACGATTCCGTCGAAACCACAAACGCCGTAAACAAAGCCCTGTGTAAATTTAGAGCCGTGATATATAACACTAATCAGTCCGATCGTTAAAACCCTCGACGCTAATCTGTCGCCTTGTGGTGCCCGCACACACCTAAAAACTTTAATTTTAGTATATTTTCCGAATCCTTTGCGTAAACAACCTGTCGGAATAAATCCAAGTTTGCATTTAAAGAAAATCACTTGTGGAAATTGAACATTTATTATCAAGATCTCTTCAATGTCCACATGCATAGTTATGATACGACATCCGAGACTTAGCAGGCAAGATGGTTAATGAAATCCTTAATCCCATTAAACATAGAACCAACTTATACAACTGTCAATTTTAATAGTATTAACCATAATAATACAGTTACGAGTACATTGATTACGTAACAAGTACTTTTTACGAATGACTTTAGGTAATAGGTGCTATCTGCAGGTGCAGTCATGTACTGGTATAACACATCTTTCTTTCATATCAGTGAATTTATATTCAGTATCACTTGCGAATGGTATTACAAATAAAAAAAAAAAATAATCGACCCATTACCATTCCACTGTTGGAATACGGGTCTCCTCTCATATTGTGAGGGTTAAGGCCATAGTCTGCCACGCTGCCCAATTGCAGGTTGGCACACTTCATAGACCTTAGAAAAAATATATATTTTTTATAAATTCTAAGGTGGACAAGTTTCCTTACAAAATTTTCCTTCACCGTTAGCAAGTGATATTTAAATTTAAAATGTACTTTTGTAAAAAGGTGCGCGCAATGGATTTGAACCCGGCACCACCGGAGTGAGAGGCTGAATTCTTGATCACTAGGCTATCACTGCTTGTGATTACAACATTGTGCTTGGCATTACAAATACTGTAGACTAAATTGGCACTTATGTCCCAAACGTCTTGATATGATTGTCAAAGTATTTTTGTTTTTACCGCCAAAAAAATCCTGCACAACCGCGTAAAGCTTACGTAGTGGTGCTTATGAGAGGTGAATGAAATGATTTTACAATGGAAGAAATTGTGTTAGCCGTATTACCTTTACATCTGTTTACGCTACATAATATTATACGTTCAAAATCATTCAATTAGTCTTTCATTTAGTTAATGAACATAACAACCATAGAAATTATAGAATATTACTTATAGAATCTCAAGTAAACGGAGGTTATGTTATTTATTTGTTTCCCTTTAGTTATTTTACGTCTAACTTTCATTACTACCAATACTTTTATATAGGGAATACAACGTCCTGTAATATTTTCAACAAATAACTAATAGTTGTAATACATGCCACACAGACGCATGTCACCTGTCTGGTTGTCAGGTGAGGAGGAAATTTTTTTCTTGGATTTAATATTTCTAATCTTGTTTTTTTAATAGATCACTCACATAGTTAATATCGTTGGGAAAATGGCTTTGCAGGTATCACTTTTTTATTTGACGTTATTTTTCATTACCATCCCAAAAAAAGTCTCATTAAATTACAGAAACACAGATTCAACCTGATTGAAATTTATGTATTCCTGGCCATTTTGTACTAAGAATAATATATTTTTCTTCTGTAAGTTAGATTACCACTTTTTATCACGATCTGCTTTTTACTACAAATCCTGTTCATTTGTTTTTTGTGGAAACTGGAAGCTTATATTTTTGGAATAAAAGCGATAATACTAAAAACAGTGTTTTTTATGATTATAAATGTTTTGTCTTCGCAAATTTGCAGAGCTCGCCCTTAAAATGATCTTGGTATTGTAGTACGTATTAACTTTGAGGTCCACGACGGTCGTCGTCTTCACAAAGGAAACTGATCCTATTGAGTACTATGTGACGTTGCTACGTTAATTTCAACCACGTCCCTTGTCTATTGAAACCGTCCATTAACTGTCCTTACGTCCTTGGGAAAACGATACTACTATGAGGAGACTCGTTGACTAAGACTAATAGATAACCTATAAGAGAATTAAGGAATAGTTTAAGTAAGGGTTACATAATAATTTGAGTCGGGGAATTCCGCTGCCACTAGAACCTTAGCTACGCGTACCATTCTCACAACCCAAAGCTGCCTTCACATACGTGACTTAAAACTTTTCTCAACAATCAAAGTTTATTGATAGGAATTAAATTTACTAAGCCGGAACACTGGAAACCGCGACTTGGCAAACGTAGCGTAGGACGCCCGCCAGCTAGGTAGAGTGACGATATACGCAAAGTGGCTGGCAGTCGTTGGATGCGAAGAGCTGAAGATCGCGCTCAGTGGCGTGGCATTGGAGAGGCCTATATCCAGCATTGGACGGGAGTAGGCTGATGATGATGAAGCCGAAACAAGCTCTACCAATTGCTAGCAAGTTGTTATAACCCAGTTATACTCGTATACTGTTAGTATAATTGATTGCAAATCGTGCCTAACCACCCGTAATTTTGTCACTCGACTCGTTTGCCACAGTTGCACCCATATCCTTTGGAACTATTAGTCGTCCATATATCAAACCTATTGTCTGTACGTCGTACGCTTCCGCTCGGAGGCACGACCGAGCACAGCGAACATTTATCTCGAGATTTATTGCAAAAAGTAAATCAAATATCAATGGGGTTCGAACGTCGTTACTGGCCGGAACAATTTAAGTATGCAGATTACGCTCCTGTTAAGGTACACTGTGCACAATGAGATAATAACATTAATAAAATTTGCTGGGTGTATTCACAATATATGGTTTTTTGTGGCTTTTGATTGTATACATATTTCATAGTTTGTCACAGGTTATTCACAACAGGTGAAAAATGCAATAGTTGTTAAAATTAATTAAATTTTTGGATCTGTAATACCATTTAGTTGTGTGTGCAACAATTAATTAAACTATACTACTTTTACTGAAACTTCATTAACTATTTATTAAAAAAGGGCCCTTTGTACTTACTATATTATCCGTTCACAAATATCAGAGAACTTTATTTTCATAGATAAACATGTATATAAAAAGAACGTGGCTAACAAAATAACGAAACAATTGAAATGCTAAAATAGTCGTAGAGGGTCTCCTTAGAGACTGGTTTCATATGTACAAGCAATAATGCCGACAACAGCTGGCACCGCATCCGGAAAATCGGAAAACGAAGAACAAAATTGTAGAACAAATGCCTTGATAATAGAGAGAGATAAAAATGGGACAACAAGATAAATCTATTCTCAGTACTATTTGTTCTTAAAAATAAGCATTAAATATTAACATGAAATGACGATCACAAACGTTTTCTTAATTACACCTTTGACATGTACTGGTAAATAAACATTGAACGGTCGATTCGAACAGCAATCTCGAACATATTTATATTTACGAAATATCCTTCAGAAGTTATTCTATATTAAATAAATTAAGACTTTTCTGTTAATGGTTAATTACTAGTTAGTAAAATAGTTATTTTATTCCACAAATTTTCTACGTACATTCTATGCACAAATCACTGAATAGCCCAGGACTTGTCTGTATGTTTGAAATTTTCTTACGATTTCTTAATTAAATAACATCAGTCTCCATTATGCCAATGCAGGCACTAGACATCTCCCAAGATGTACCACAGCATTTTGTACGGACTTGATAACGTGCCAATCTTACTGCTTTCTTTGGAAACAACAGTTTAAATATATTGATATTTTTTTATTATTACATAGAAAAAAATTGGAATTACAGACGTTGGTCAGACTTAAGCAGTTTCTTTCATTCTGGAAATTTATAAAATCGAAAGGACGTTTTAAAATATTGTAAAACCGAAGCGAAATAAACACATAGAGGTTGTAGGTATTATATATCAAGAGGTATTTTCTTATAAAAATAATTATAGCTTTCGGTTGGACAGTGTTTCGATATGATAACAAATAAAGCGTGGCTGGAGCCAAAGAAATTCAGTTGTGGACCCCGGCACCAGTCGTTTTCGCGGTCGATTCTACGTGCCTCCGTCGCGCGTTACCACTCCAGGAATCTAGTCTTTATCCCTATATAGTTTAAGATCCAGTGTTATTTACAGGGAAACGTAAAGTATTGCAGTTCCTAGATTTAATATATTTAATACTTACTTACAAAGAAAAAAAAATGAGTAACGGAAAATTAAGTAGTTAAGATAACGTAGCACGCCATGCATTTGTACACCGTTTTCCCGCTTCCTCCTACGTTTAGTTACTTTACTAAATTAGTTTTTATTGTATACATTAACAAAGAGAAACTCCGAGCATAGCTCTCTCCATAGCTCGTTGAGCGACTCTGAGCTTGGGTATGAGGCCCACAGTGAAGGACCACGGTCTCGGCACCGTCATTTACGACAGCCCGATCTCTGTCGGAGATTCTTCGCACCTCCTGCCCCGCCGTTACCGTGACCGCTGCCGTAGCCAGGAATAGCGGGGCCGCCGGGGACTGGGAGCCCGGGTTTTTTTGTGACTGCCATATTGGGGGGTTTTGCCATAGTCACCACGCTTGGCATTGCGGGTTGTGATCGCAATAGATGTTCATATTTACACAGGAAGACGCTGCTGCCCATCTCCTGGTATGATCCCCCTCTCGCCTCTTATGATTCCCTGGGATCTTAGAGGGTAGTGCAATTCTAAGCCGGCACTACACGGCATCAAATATCCGAAACAGTGAAATCCGTAGACGAACCAAGGTCACCGACATAGCTCTCAAAATTAGTAAGTTGAAGTGGCAATGGGCAGACCACATCGCCCGAGTGACCGACAACCGTTGGGGAAAAAAGGTCATCGAGTGGCGACCACGTATCGGTAAAAGGAGCGTAGGTCACCCTTCTACCAGGTGGTCTGACAACCTGAAGAAGACAGCGGGAAGCTGGTGGATTCGGAAGGCCCAGGACCGGAAGGAGTGGCGCCGATTAGAGGAGGCCTATGTCCAGCAGTGGACATCTAGAGGCTGACGATGATGATGATGATGATGACATTAATAAACAATAGAGGCAAATATTATAACATATTTTTAACGGTCACGGAACACACATCGCAATCTACTAGTCAGCTATGTTTTATCGTCGGGTAAGCGCTCATCAGAGGCTAAGTTTACCGAACGTGTCTTTACTTCGAAAAGCACATTTAAAAGTATGTTCCGTTCGGTGTGCTTAGATAAGATGTAGATATTGTAAGCATGACGAAGTCATAATGGCACATTGAAGTTCTCGAGGAACAGAATCGCCATGTATGTACATATAGATCCATTCATCCAATTTCAAAAAAATGTGGCAATCTCAATATAATGAAGCAAATTTATTATCTCAAAATATTCTTTCATGCCAATATAATCAATTTGGAAACTAAGTAGGCGTTTCGTTATTAAAATTCTATTGCTAATTTTTTCTCAGCCAACCCAAGGAGGCCCGAAAAGTATTTTTAATTTGCTTGCTTCTGACGAGGATCCAATATAGATTTTGTATTGAGCGTTCATCTGTTGTTTTCGATCGTTGTTCGATGATAACGGTGAAAATCTTGCCATGGGAATACCCATGGCAAGATTTTTGAACAACTTGTTCCTAATAAAAAATAATTATAGACATACCGACTATATTTGTGAAACGTACTTTCGGTGATTTAATATCGTACTTAAAAATACAATTTAAAATACGATTTCAAGATAAGAGAGACGTAACATCACACTTACAGGACTTATATACAGTACAATCCCGCGTTTCAAATTACGTTTACGTCCCACTATGGAATAGGATCGAATATATTCCATATACAGGGCTTGAGTTCAAACTCTTAGCCATTACTAGAAATTTTAAGCTAAATAAAAACCCATAGCAACCCGAACTCGGGATCGAACCCAGGACCAGCTCCGCTAGCAATTGCGCGCCCAACGAGGCACTCATATTTTATAGATAAACTTTACTAAAAACCAACATCCTTAACGCGCGCTCCCAATTTGAGAAAGCAAATTAATATATTCAAAAGATCGGGGATACCAAGAATATAATCATAATTAATAAAAATTTATGTAATAATTAGGGAGGAAAATGTTTTATTAGAAATTGCTTTAGTTCTAACGATATTGCCTCGTAAAAAAAATGTAACAATTGCACAAGACCGTAAATTAATATCGAGCCTATGTTTATTGCTCATTATAAAGAATGCGACGACTTCAATCAATTAGCGTCTCTCTACGCTGTCCACTTTTCTGATAGATACAACACTGATGTAGTGGATATTCTATTTGACTGTATTTCACTTGAAGTTACATTCGATATAAAGTTACACTTACTGTAACGACTGAAGAAATTATCGTGGAATAACTTACACACCTGAAATTTCTTCAAACGTCAGATATAAAAAAATCAATGTATATCACTCAAAAATTTTTTTAATACAATTTTAATATTTTTTATAAACCCCAATCTCAGCAGAAGCAATTCAAGTATTTCTATTTAAATACGTGAATTTCCGAATAGTATTACTGTGATCTCGATACAGAATAAAACCGATGCTGAACTGATACCGACGATGAATAAAAGCTACTTTAAAAAAATCCCCAATATCTGTTGGCTGAAATACCCGCTGGTAACCTATTATTTAAAACCCCATTCAAAGGAAAATTAGCAGAATCCATAACGTCTGACAAGTTTTCAATTTAACGTCAATATCATTAACATAAGCTAGCTTCAGCTGTTCTGAAGCTAGCTTCACTATAGAAGCTTCACTATAAAGCGAGGTTCAAAACAGCTGACGCTTGACACGTATTTCAAAAAAATTAGGTACCAAAGTTAATTTCTAGGGCCAAACCAAAAAAGGCCATAAAATTCGATAAAATTTGACGTAACTACGTACTTTTGAAATAAAATTAAACGCTTTTAATACAAAAGTACGATGGAGATAGCTGGGAAGTGGGTTAAAAGCGCTGCGGTAACCAGTTTATTTCTGAACTATGAAGAATATTCTGGCCCATATACATACAATTACATTATATTACAAATAAAATTAAAACTGCAATTGCGCCATTGTGTATTCAGTATAACCGCGGATGTTTTTTTGACCGGATAATGCAACTGGGACTGCTGTATGTTACTCGTATTTAATATGTAGTAACATGCACTTTTCATTCGAATGCATTTAGATATCAGTATTTATTTCTTTGTTGTGTACTTTGCGTTGATCTCACGTAGCGAGTTGTAATACATTTCATGGTACACTACTGAGCAGTTTAGTCAAATATGTAGCAATAATGAATACAACATAAATGCGTTAAAAATTACGTAATTTCTCTTACTATTCCACTTGGAAATAATTATCCGTGCACAATATTACTTCCAAATATGCCATGTCTAAAACATCGGCACTTTGCGCGACTGACATGTTTTCTATCTTAGAAGATGATAGGCTCAGTAACAGGCAGGGCAATTGGCTTCTGATATTAACGATAACATGTTTCAGTTACAGGTTAAAACCTCCCGCTGTGAATAAAATATCGAACTTAATAAACATGATATGTCAGTGTATATGTATTACGTGTTTCTATGTATATGAGGCGTGTAGTGTGCGTGTTTGTGAACGAATTTTTATCATATGTTTTATTCCTGCTTCCAAACACATGTTATCATTATCCTACCCACTCACTATGGAATATGGACGCCCACTAATTTAGGAGTTACTCCTGAAGGAATCGATGCAAATTCATGCTAATAGTACAAACTCGGAGACAATTGATAGATACACCTTCACGACAATCGCTTCACCGTTTTTAGTACAACGTAATGTAGAGATAATTTGTTAACCTTGTGATAGACTTATAAATTTTTCATTTTTAAACTACATATTATATTCAAATTATAATATTTCTCGATATATGAGGTAGAATTATTTATAATTAGAAAGTTATAGCAAAGTATTTCTTATTATTAATGATAATATTTATTTTAATAACATAAATTCAATAATTATATATTATTCAGCAGAGAAATACAGAGTGATGCTGGTAGAGTTTAACTATTTGCGTTGTTTAGACAGGAGAGTTTTATTTATTGACTGTAAATGCGAAAATTATAATCTTGTGTCCGCTAGTAAAAATTACTTACAAGTCTTAGTAAAAAGATGTTATGTACACACATATGTACATTAAATGTATCAGTCACGATGCGCTTTCACTCAGCTCCCATTGATACTCGTATTAAAGCATAGTAAAGGTTTGTTACTACTAATATCAATTCATACATTTATAATAAAATATAAAACGTAACTTCACGCCTGAATCCCATAAGAGGTAGGCAGAGGAGTGTACTACACTCCCACGTTTCACCAGTTACTTTTAAGCTCTATGGAATAGGTGGTGAGCCTATTGCAATACTCCGGGCACAGATCCAGACTCCGAATCACTACTAGAAATTCTAAATGAGAAAAATCCAATAGTACCTGACCGGGACTTCAACCCAGGACCTCCCGACCGTTAGTCGCTTTTACAACCACTCGACCAACAAGGTAGTCAATAAAAATGTATAAAATATTTCAATTCCCCTCAAACTCTGCTTGCATTTCAAATAAAGCGGAATAAATTTCAATCCCTCCTTGATCGATGTTATTTTTTACTATGCACCTACAAACAACCTCCGACATAAATCTAGTGTGATTTGTCAAATTTGTAATGCCATATTTTTACAATCTATTTGGCACCGAATGCAGAATGACAGAGAATAATATCGTTGTTTACCAGTCGCCCAGGTCCGTTGCGCAACTACATTCATTCGTATTACCAATTCATAATCTTCACATTTTTCAATCGTCTCCACATTGACGTAAACTGGGTTACCCTTGAACTAATGGCCCCATGTTCCTATGCAATAATAATAGGTATCGGGTATATTGCGTTCTTATTTTTTCCGTTGTTGGTCTCGCCGCTTTGTCACCGTCGTGTTGCTAGGCACAATTTAAATTTCATGAGTATTGTTGAAAGAGAATCTAGGTAAGTTCAGGTGTTCGGTTTTTATAACGTCCACATCGCAGTAAACAACCTATGACGCAAGCGGATTAGTTGCCTCCCGCTAATTTTCTATACAATCTATATATACGAATATACATTCATTTCTCCTTGCTGACGTACCCATATTTCTAGTTATGACACCTACAACAATTTTATTACCATGAGGAACGTTTTGTAGAGAGTACCACTATGCATTAATTCCGCGTCTTTTACAGAAACAATAAATTCTAAATAAATAAAATAGAAGTTAAATAAATTAAATAAGAGACAAATAAATATTAAAACTGACAAAATAGATAAATATTTAGCTGGTACATTTTCACAATACTTATTTTTTTATTTGGTAACCCATACTGGTAATAATCACAATACTCGTGAAATTACCATTAGAATGTATAGAATATTTCAGCCAGTTATCTAACTTCATAACCGTTATATATAAGACTAGATTACCAAGTAGCGACAGACAATATATTATGAACAATATATTCGCCTTTTCAACCACGACTTATAACAAGACAATCTGCGCTTATTAAATTTCCTGTGTAATCACCACATTCCACCGCACTCCTTCGTGCATTATTATATACTGAAATAATATTTTAGAATGTACCCGAATATTCGATACAATCTACGATCCTTTAATATTTGACAATGTTCAGATCACTTCTGCACATCTTTAGTGGACGCTCACTAATTGCTGATCCCAACAATGCACGAGACTGCAATGAATATCGAATTCAAATTAACATTGAGTTCAAATTAATATCGAGGTTAAATTGTAAAACTATATAAAAAAAGATTATCTAATTACCTACAAATTACTATACGTATACATACATTATATTACAAAGGTCAATATTATTGACAACGGGACGCCTATACCAACTACGTTAGTTCAAATATTTCTACAAGCAAAGAGACAATTCTGATCACCTGATGACGGACTCCATTCCGATAAATACATACATTTTACAAGTGACTAATGACATGGCTATTTTATTTTTACTGTCTCATACCGAGCTCTCCTGCCGCCGTTCATAGCTCCTTATCAATGAAACGCTGTAAAACTCCCAGCGATCGTTCCGGGAAATAAGGAGACATTTATTAAATACCGTAGCATGGAACAAGTTTCCCGTTCACATGTGCACATCCTGTGATCCATAATAAGAATGAATTTATTATTAGTAAGGGACCTGGAACGAAGATATGTATGTATGTATTATATCGGTTATATACAGACTGAACTTATGTCCGATTAGTGCAATAGGTCCGAAATCCTTGATACGATGGCGACTAAATTAAGTTTCCAACTAGCCTAATTAATATGCACGTTTGGGAGTAAACAATATTATGCGCAACTTGGAAATAACGTAATTGGCGACCGGCTGCTTGCGGTATAGCGCAGCCTAAATAGGCGCGGCTAAATGCCCTGGCCGCCGACGGACAGCAGCGTCGACGGTGCGAAAAGCCGTGCCCTGCGATCTCCAACCCGCATGCCCAACGTGGAGATTACGGGCATAAACCCCCTTTGGGGGAGGCCTATGTCCAGCAGTGGCCTAAGAAAGGCTGATGATAATTACAAACAAGCACAAACTAGAATATTTAAAAAACCATAAACGCTTGATTTAAGTTCAAGCCACTTAGCAGTCTTTTTCAGAGTATCGTAATAATTTAATAAGAGATTTCCATCGGATACCATAATGCGTTACGTAAACAGTTTGTTAAACAAAAATCAGAATTCAATATAAATACTCCCGGTCGCCATTATTGTCGGATCGTAAAAGGGAATTGGAATGTCGACGGTTTATTGATGACGCCAATCGCTCATCGAGGATATACAATTTCACCGACGGAAGTCCCGAGTAACTTTTCAATATCGTTCCAGGGCAGTAATCATGTCGGTTAAAGCCTTAGTAGGACTGGTAGTGACATAAGCAACGGATATATAATAATGGCCTTCAAAAATGTTCTGTTTTATATTTTTTTTAAATATGTATCTATAACTTTCGATATCGTGAACAAATTATCGAAAAAAATTAATCAAAGGAAAAATTAACATATGGATTAAAAATCTCCCGTAATGAATTTGTTCTGAAACGTGATTAAACAAGTCTGCTTGATCTGGTCATAAAACTAGCACAGTGTCCGATAATTTTATTACAATTGTTCTGCGTAACAAATACATATGTTAATAACGGAAATAAAACTCAAACCGTTACAAATGCTATAACTATATTGTATAAAAAATATTTTTAAATCTACGAAAAATATGTATGATTCTGCTAAAATTTATTGAAGGTTTTACCAAATAGTTACATTCCGTGTCATTCATAAAACTGTCACTTTTTTTCTTAGAATTAAATAATTCAAATCTCTTTAAAAATCATCCACAATCGACAGCGTCAGTAGTGACATCTACCACTACTTAAATGATTACGTACATTTCATAAAAATATATCATCTTAAAGATTTTTTTAGTTTGTAAACAGAAATATTAATTACTTTATCATTGATATACAAAAAATACAACTAAATGCATACTTTCACTTATCACAATTACACTTGAACAGCGCGTAGCGACATCTACTGTAATTCTGCAACATTTTCGGTCAGATATCGGAATCCTTTTCTTACGTTCTCCGTTATGTTAACTGCGAGCTTGTTATCTGCGACTATCCATGTCGAACCATTCGGCCCTCGGTTAATCACTTCCAGAATCCCAGAGACAGCTGACTCGACTCTGAAAATCAAATTAATGGTAATGAAGTGAGAAACGTGATCGTGCCAATCGGGCAGAGTGACGATCTAAAGGACCTAATGCTAGATATTAGATGCATTCGTTACATCCGTCGGAAACGAATGTACACTCGTAAAAGTTTTTTGCCAGTCTGCCAACTCGCACTTGGCCAGCGCGGCAGACTATGGCCTTAACCCTCTCAATTTGAGAGGAGACCCGTATTC
>DWMG01001675.1:0-14683 GCA_018244855.1 Elbella merops | reverse complement strand
ATTCTCTAAGCCACCATAAAAAAAATTGATCCGTTCGATGGCAAAACAAATGTGATCACTCATTAGGGAAAGGGGGGTAACACCCGATATTAAATTAATTAATTCATCAATTTTGAAATGTTCGTAATGTTTTTTATTTCATTTAAATCACAACAATCCCTGTGAAATTTCCTTTTATCCTGCACTTTGGCTAAGATTGTTTTTAAAAAAATAACTACCGTACAGATTTCCATAATAACGGTGGCATTAAAAAGCTGTTTTTAAGCTTTAATAAAAAATAATTTTGTAACAAAAATACATTTGCATTTTCAAATGCAGCGGCTCTGAATGCGCGCTTGGGGAGTGAGTCGATTTGCTTGCACGCGATTGTACATCTTTGTCGATACTGTCTGTTGCAGTATGTACAACTATAAATTCTCTGTCAACTGAAACACTCACTATGAATGAATTGGTACTGCGTAGTATCTAACTAATGTCATAAAATTGAAACTGAAGCATCTGGATGTATTACCGTCGAATTCAGTCAAAACAAAGGATATCTTATATAAAGCATACATGTCTCCACATTAAATGATACCTTTATCTGACTATGTACGTTGGACAAAAAAACATTTTTAGCAAAAACACGAAGACGACGATGACTTCCAACTGACCGTGTTCAAGAATTAAGGGGACCTTTGCCATTCGTTAGCTGCACACAATGCGCTCTTTACAAAAAATATAGTGGCGACGTACGGCGGACCGCGTCAAATCGATCGACCGACGGTAATCGTGCTATTACAGGGTATTAAGGACCCCCTCTTTCTCCTCCCCCTCTAACCTCCACCTCTAGCCGCCTACCTCTTGAACTTGTGAACTTAGACTAGACGCGTTTGATTTCAATGTAATAAAACTAATACGAATAAGGCGTTAACAGGAAATATTCGATTATGCGATTGTCTAATAAGTAAATGAATAATTGAAAAAACAAACGAGTCAATGAAAGAATGATTGTTGAACGAATAGAATGAGACAAATGTGGTTGGTTTTTTTTTTCAACCCATTACTATTGCACTGTTGGAATACGGGTCTCCTCTCATATTGAGAGGGTTAAGGCCATGCTGGGTTAAGGTCTGCCACGCTGGCCAAGTGCTGGTTGGCATACTTCACACACTTTAGAAAATATTTTTTTTTTATAAATTCTAAGGTGTGCAGCTTTCCTCACGATGTGGTTGGTTAATATCACGTAATTTATTATTACCTTTACTGAGCTTAAGTTAATTACGCTTAAGGTGCTAATAGATCAGATCGGATAAGTTTTGGGGAATACATTAATACATTTTGTTTAAATTATAGAACAAAGACATTTATGCAGTAACATATTGGTTATTATTCTATCATCGCGTCAGGTCCCCTTTCGGGTAGACAAAGAGCACCAAGTGTCATATATCTCTATAAAATCTGGCGTGCTTCTTCTGCATTGATCTCTCTTCATAGAGGTCCGTTCACATATTGATACAAAATGTAATTCAAGACCGTATCGGGCATGTATTCAATATATTGAACGAGTTCTTCCACGAGCTGAAGAGATATCGAGAGGGCGTTACGTTACGCTTCACGGTCGATGGTTCTGTCCCAGCGCACTGACAAATATAATACATAATCATAGTATTATGTTATATACATAGTGTGTATAAATACAACATATACTCGTGAAGCAATATTACTGTATGGATATGAAGTGCCAAAAAGAAGTCGAAGCTGGTCAGTTATCATATATATTGAATGTATTGGATATAAGTATGTATTTTGGTGTGCACGAAATTGCTTGATTGGATGCTTTTATTGGCACTGTTGATATAGTAGCCCGTGATAATGAATGTTGATCAGGTGCCTATAGGTTTGATTCCCATTTAAGAATATGTGTGACGAGCACGGGTGTTAGTTCTTATGTTTGAGTACAAAATTGTGTATTATCCTTATAAGCGTGAATTTAAAATTTTTTATATTTAGTTTATATGTACCTTCCTATTGAAACATTTCTGCACAGTTGTAAGCCAGTTGAAAACTTCTAAGTTCCAAGATACGTAAATATTATTATTACCTACAAAGACATTCCATTGGTGATATTAATGATCTGACTGATTAACTGTGATAAACCTCAACTAGTCTGTACTGGTCACGGTTAGTATTTGCACTCTAGTATGACTATATATGCTAAAATGAACGAACTATGCTGTACTAACAAACTAATAAATAACATGAACTAACTAATAATCTAAACGACTAATGCTAACACTGAGAATACTAATCGTGCAAACCCTTTCAAGGTCAGATGTAAGATTTCATTGGGGGTCGCAACTTTTTGTTACTCTGCCTGCTCGTTGAATACTCTCTTCGCATAATAAAAAAAAGAGAAATGATAACATCCAAAAAGGGCTATCGACCCAGTTGTTAAGGTTATGCTTCAAACGGAATGAGCGTCTAAATACGTAAGGAGTAAAAACTGCGCTGTCCATCTTTTAGTGCAAGCAGAGTAGAAGCGGAAGGCTATAGCAGATTAGCGTTGAGAGACGCTGCAATGCGACAGAAACGAATGTGAACGTAAGGAGCTATCATAGCGATTCTTCATTCACGGCTCGTTCGCGTCGCGCATACTTACGGATATAAGACGCGAGATGGTGAGCGTGTCTAGTTGCGAGTAAAAACAGCGTACTTTATAATATAAGAATTGACTTCGGTATAACTATTCTAGATTTTTCTAGAAGCTTCTAAGAAATTCTAGAACATTTTCTGCTACTGCGGTGTCCATGTTCGTTTGTACACGTCTACGAAATCACCTAATATGGGAATTGACTTCGAGTCTGTGATATTAGTTCGTTTGACTAATATACGAGGTTGCGTCACCGCAGTAGGTAATGATGTCTTTTCATGGAGATTGATGATGAACGATTGTTAACACAGATTCAAAAGAGCCGCAGCGCTATTGGCTTATAAGGAAAATATTGAAATGTGAATTAATAGAACCAAGTCGGGTTTGTTTGATATTGCAAAAGTTATTATAGTCTTCAGTGGAACGGTAATATGGTTCAATCAAGGCAGTTGATTTGTTTTTAGAACGAAAAACTGCTTTGAACTGTAGTTCACAGAAAAATAATTATGTTATATCTGTAAATGTACACACTTTGCAGGATCATTGCATCTTGTAGGCAAATACATTTCTTCTTTTACATATGTTATACAAAATTATATGTTATCTAAGCAGTAGTACATAATTATAATAATAGGCGGTTAGCCAATTTTGAGTGAAAGCAATATATTATTATAAACCATGGCTATGTGAATATTTAGTTATTATTACTAGTAAAGGACGCTAATGAATAACGTTAATGCAATAATTCACATTACATTAAACGCTTTGTAGCGGCATTGTCAGATCAGATACAATACGACCGACGCTCTGGAATTTCCTGTGTTTTCATAGTGTGTACAGTCGCGCGATAAATTATTAGCGAGTGATTATTTTTGTACTACACCAACCTTGATTATATGATTGTTTCCTTTCTTTTTCTATGCCAAATTTTTTTGGTCGCTTACTTTTTTCTTATTTTTTGTTTCTATGTGTAAATTTAAACTAATGAAACTAGGTGAAAAGATCGTGTGCGCGGGCAACCCTGACATTGCGGTCTATTACATAATGCAGAACACCGTCCAACTTAGCAAAGTCAAAGCAAAATAAGTTGCGAATTTTTGTAATTGTGTATGATAATAAAACACGATGAGAATTAAACAGTATAAAAATGGAACAGGCCTCTTATGAATAATTCACCACAACACCAAAACCGTAGCGAGTGTCAAATGTAAAGGAACCAGCAAGGCTGTCGTAAATCTCTCGCACGTCAACGTCCAGGCGGCTGTCGCCCACAACAGTGAACGAGACCAGCCGCCGCATGCATAATATATGCGCATATGCACGCTACATGTAACCGTGTGTTGCAAAAACGATAACTACATTAGACGCAAGTGGAAAATTGATTGACGGTTGGATTAGTGTTCTTTAATAGGTGAGCTATATAAAGGAAATATTATTACTGTTACTGGCAACACATATTAACGTAATGAACGAGGTAGCCAGCATTCGTCGTTCCCGCGTGGCTTGTAAATCAAAATTTGAAAAATTATTATGTTGGATGACGATTAAAAAATATTCTATATTCGAAAGTGGAAAAATAAGAACACAACAAATATACGTAAGCGACCTTGTTACATGGGCATAAAAAGTGCCGTGAGAACAATAATAACTTTTATTAGTTCATTTAAAAATATCTTCTCATTAAAACAACTTGACAAATGTTTTGAATATATATTTTTATTGTATAAATATATGTTGTAACCAAATTATAATAATACATGAAATGCAAAAATAACTCTGGCATCTTGCTTACGTTTTGGAAACCACCGAATCGGTAAAATTCTATTAATCCTCGCTATAAAGGTAGTTTAAACTTCGAGACAGGGCACAATTTAAGTAGAATACTTTTTTAAATCAATTCCTAAAGAAATGAAATTAAATCAAAGATCGGATGGGATTTTTCTGGAGTTTGGAGAAAACGTTGTGATGGGTATCAGTTAAATACTAGTCAAACAGACCTGTCAGGTACTAAATATGAGTTTTGTTGGTAGCAAAATTCATGAAGGGTATCATCATAGCGTCTATCGATGATAGACATTCATTGGCCCGCGCTGCCTTTCCACGTTACTTGACGATTACTAGTAACTTTAATATACTCAGTACGCGACTGTACGCAGCAGAGTAAACAATGAGCCTTGGAATCTAAATGACACAACCACCTGAATGTAATGTTCTCATTCTCAGAAAACCCAAGGTTGTCAGAGCATGTACATAAATACATACCATATAACAAAAGAACCGAAATGGAACAAATTAGTCTGTATGGTACATACAGGAGGTAAGGTGACATGTAGGCAGATTGACTCAAAAGATTCATAGTTTTGTCATTTGTCTGTACAACAATAAAGCTTATATCTTTAGTATGATGTGTATGTTCAGTATGATGTCTACTATCTTAACTGGGAGAGGCTTGAAAGATTCCAAGTCAAAGTCCTGTATAGCTGGATGATTAAATGTTGCAGATGGTTATAGGTAGTTCTGTGATCTGCAACTGACAAAACGACAAGCACTTAACAATGTATGATTATATCTAGTAAATAATGTGACAAAACTAATTGTGTCTGAACGAAGAATATATTTTTGGGCTACGTGATGGAATTACCACACTTAACTGGTGACAAACAATGCCTATGAAAAGTTGTAATAGTTTTATATATAAACAAAGAAAATATTGTATTGCAACATATAATATGTTAACTGGAAACTAACATGTTTGCATCTACAACTAAATTATTTATCAGCACTGTGCAGTATCAAATATATTGTTACATAATAAAAATAAACCCCATGGCATCTAGTTCTTTAACACTATGTTATGTTTGTAAATAAATAAGCCACCACCTTTTGCGAGATACTTACATAAGGTATCTTTCAACCTAAAAAAAATTCAAAAACAAAGTTATTATTCAATAGTATTTGCCAATATAAATTAAATATACATTTTTTTTAGTAGTGTGTAAAGTTTTTATGTGAGTATTGCTTGGAGAAGCATTAAGAAATTAAAGCTGTTACAATGCTGGTACAGAATTGCAATCTCTGGAAGCTGTGTTAACCATATGCACTGTTAACCATAGCATAATCAAAAAACACTGTTGGATATATTAGGTATGTTATATGAAGTGCTCCAGAGTCACTTGACCAGTTCCATATTTTGAAGTCAAAGTTTTGTTTCAAGCCCATTAAATCTAATAAATATTGTCATCAATTCTTTACCGTGATAGATATAAATACATTTTACTAATATAAGAAGTCATTACTTATATAACTGCAATTTATTAACCATACTACTTTGCACAGAAGTATTAATAGATTCATGTGTTCATTTAAAACAAAAAATACATTTTACTAGTCACACATATGTCCCATTTTTGAATGTTGAATATATAACCAAGCACCAGGCACAATTCCGGACTTGCAGCCATTTATAGAAATTTCGAATTAGAACAGCCCAATAGTACCTGAGCTGGGGATCGCTAACCCTTGACATCTTGATCAACAAATTTTTCTTGTTTTGTTTACCTTTCAGTTTCTGTACATTTACAAGTCGAATTGCCAGGGGAAATTTATCCTTAGTTCAATGTGAATCTTGATGTGTTTTCACTGACCTAACCTAACAATAACCAAGAAACAAAGTTGCCATTGGTTCAGTTGTTTTCATTCTAGTATTTTCTTGCTTGAATTTGTAATCTTCAAAAGTCACATTAAAGGTTTAATAAATGGAATGTGTTATAAAAAGCACCCTAATTCTAAATATTCTTGGCCATTCCAATAGTTATTTATCTATCTGAAGCTACAAGTAAACTAGAATCAGTTATTAAATAATAGAAATGCCTTAATCATATCTACAGCAAAATCATTTAAATTGCCATATTACATGCACTTCATAAGTCAACTAATTTAAAATAAATTTATCATAATATCAGCATTAAGTGAACTAAATTGTTGTTACAGATAATTTATACCATTACAATCAATTCAAACCATTTATTATCTACATGATGACATACTTTCTGTCTTGTGTCTTATTCATAGATTTATATAGATAACAATAATTCTTAAACTTATATGATTGCTGTATTTAAAAACAATGATTTCACAGCAAATGAAAAGAGAAGTGATTAAGTGATCAAAGTATGCATTTATTGAATAATGTTTGCATTTATACATACAAATTTTAGGGCTCAACTTTTTTTTTGGTTTCTTTTAATGTTCTTTTCTAAATAAATGAATAAAATTAGGGAGTAAGCACTATTAACACAAAAGCATAGACTCTTGTGAGGTAATGTTCCAGCTTACATTTCAATGAATTCATGTAACTCTCTGTTAACTCATTTGCTGGCTTAGATATATAATTCTATAATTGTTGCCTATTGTACAGGAGTGGAGTGATGGAGTAATCATATTTGCATAGTGGCTGGCAGTGGTTGCATGTGAAAAGCTGCAGATTAAGCTCAGTGGTGTGCCATTGGAAAGGCCTATGTCCAGCAGTGGACAAGAGTAGGCTGATGATGATGATGATGATTACATGGTTGGTTGTCTATTGTAATTAATTATTTTTTTATATAAGGCCTATTGAAGCTGACCCAGATGGGCAATCCAGGATGAGATGACGATAGAATTATAGTTTTGTAATCTTTTTAGCTTTGCAAGCATTAATATGTTACAGCATATTTTTAGTTTAAACGATATAAGACCTATTATATCACCCAACATTTAGCTTACAGTCAGTAAATAATCTCTTACATTATTACAGACTATGAGAAGAGAGATAGAAAGAGAATGGTTACTAATGCAGATTTGAAATGACACCACTACATATAGATATATGTAAAATGCATAATAACTGGCCAGTAAACAATATTATGATAATTAGGACCACACAACCTACAGACCCTATGGTTCTTCACCAATGGACCCATAAATTGTCAAAATCTACTAGCAAGAATGTCCTACAGTAGTCCAGAACTACTGATATTAAACATTTGTATGTATTTATTAATGAAAATAATTAATAAATACACAGTTCTCCTTAGGTCCATTTTAAGGAATTTCATGACTGCCAGTTTCATTTATACATGTATGGTAAGAATAACATTATTAGGTTAGAGCTACTGAAGCTATACTTAAGGCTTGTTACATAATACATAAAACATAAGTAAAATTTGGTTGAATACTATTTATCTGAAGTCTCAACAATAACCTTAATCAATTACTGCTAAATATAGATAGATCTCTCTAGGTAAGGTCATCAATTGTTACCAACTATTGCAGTTCTCCATTGAATAAACTTCAATGATCAATAACCATCATTTAATATGTGATGACCAGCAACTTAATTGCCTCATAAGTTACTATTGAGATATCAAGTTTGTAATTAACACAAACTCAGAATCTTCAAACAGGTTCAATAATTGATAATTATAAGAAAACTGTTAATGTAATTTTTGACAGTCATCAAGATAAAGAAGCTCAAAATGAAAGCATCATCATGATAAACATTTTTAAGACTTTAAACTCAATGATATCATATTAAAGACTGTAGCCTAACTCTTTACTCATATTTACACTGAGTCATTAGTAAATAAAACTATTAATCTGAGATCAAAATTGATACTTTAAAATCATGTATCTATGTGAAATGGACTAGACCTCTTAGTTAAGTATAATGACAAACCCAAAAATGGATAAACACAATTTATAACAGTCAAAATTATCCATGCTTAGCATTATTCACCATCCTTTAGTGTTAGGTAAGTTATGATCTTAATTTTCAGCATGTAAACAGCAGAGATCAGAAGTTTTTGTGACATTCAAAACTAACATTATGAATTTGAAAAAAAAAATTGGGGTTACTATTATCATCACATCAGATTTTACAAAATATTCACTGCATATATATACATATCAAACACATAGGAGTACATGAAAAGTTCAACTGACCTCACAAACAGGCGGTTAGAAGGCACTCTGGAGCACTTGTGTTATTTGCAGGTATCAACCGTCCTGTGGAAGACCGCCAGATCAAACCATTGCATCCAGACAACCAGGGATTAGTTAAATAATTTGGTGCATGTTTAGAACAAAAAATTGTGCATACAATTCGATGTCTAGTTATTACACAGTCAAGGATACTACACTTGGACACGCGCCAAAGATGTGTTGCAGCTGAAGCGAGCGAAACTGAAAAATCATCAGTGCACTCGTAGGCGATTCAACTTGTCAGTCGATGGCTCTCGGTTAGTAAACAATATGAATGGACGGCCAACACGCACCAATCGTTGCATAATATGCCGTGTTAATTGCCGTTAGAACGTGCAAGCAAACGATGTGCAGCAAAACTAAAAGAAACCACATATCGGGTGTCAACAGAATTCTACTTACGAAAGATGTACCTCGCAGGGGCATTTCAGTCACCAACACAATCTTTATATAATTTTATCACGTACAATTGTCTATTACTGAGAGAAATGCACCACTCGTGTACACTACACTTCACTAGAACAATTGTTCGCTCAACTTCCTTCACTCCCTTCTCGGCGGACAAAAATTGACACTGACAGTACAGTGATACCTATTCTAGAACAATCATGATGCTTATTCCGTTTCACGCTACATTTAATAGCATTAAACGAGGCGAACATAATATTTTAATTAAGATAATTCATGTGACAAATAAATTTTAGCTCTAAATTTGAAAAGCATAAAATAGGAAATTAAAGGCAATCAAGAATTTCTAATACTACACGTAATGTGTTTATCAACAATATCATCAATAATACTATATGTGACCAAGACCATGTAGGTTTTTTACATTAACCTTTTACAGTCCTGACGTTAGTCAAATAATTATTTTTTTCTGCGAAAGGAGGCTCCTTTCTGATGGTTTCAATAGTTCTGCCCAAAATATAACTGTAACTAATACGAGAAATTAGTTTTAGCTACAGTTTCGAAAATAGTCACTTGAACATCTTAACAAATTATTACACTCCTTTGCCATTCCCTTTGGGGATTGCAAGCGTGCACATACGTTTACGTTTTCAAAAACAGTATTTTAACATATTGCAGAAAATTTAACGAACACTACAACATTTTCTAATTTAGATTTTTTATTAGTGGTTCGGAGTCTGGATATGTGCCCAATGCATGGCAATAGATTCACCACCTATTTTATAGTGGGACGTAAACGTAACCGGTGAAACGTGGGAGTGTTCTGCATTCCTCTGCGTACCTCCTCAGGGATTACAGGCGTGAAGTTACGTTATAATTTGTAATTACACATTAATATAATGCCAATTTTCTTGACTAATTATTTGTTAAACTATAATTTAAAAAATCTGCTAGAAAAACTTACAAACAGGTCCATTTTTAAAACAGAATGGTTAATGTTTACAATCGCTTAGTCTGTTTTGGAGCTGAATCAGATCTTATTTCCATTGAATGTAACCAATTTATTGTTACAATTATTCAAGTACTATTCTATACGAATCATAATTTCCCAGGTACAATTTTATAGTTAAAATAAATAAAAATTTCAATCACTTCAGACAGGTGGTTGAGTAGCATGCTAAAATATTATGTCAAGTCGTAAATGTTATTTTACAGATGGCACAAACGTTGGAGTGTCATGCTAATGTCAATCCCACACCTATTAAAATAAAATCTGTCACTACCATTTCATAACGTTTAATAGTTTGTTATCTTGTAGGTTTTGTTCATGTTATTTTCAAAATGCTAGAACCTTAATTGTAGAAAATATATAATGGTGTAAAATTTCACGTTTCCAAAATGAATAATCTCAGCACTCAGGAACATGCGGCTATACAAAATAAACTCAAACTTTTGTTTAAAAAGATTAAGGAGCCGAACTATGTTATGGACGGTTACTATGTCGATAATTTTTTCAACAAAATAAACTGCTGTGACCCTGGTAAGTACACACATGGTTTTTTTGCCTTAGACTTCGTTATCACAATTAACAATTTTGTTCTCTCACGTTAGTCGACATAGCTACTTAACGTAAATTAGGATACTACTAACCTATCAATAACCTAATTTATGACCTTTATTAGTTTTCAAATTCTCAACTATTTGTACTGCATACCTTTTTAATACATATTAAAAAATAATAGAAAATAATGGTGTCCATTTGGATTTAACCATGACCACAACTTATTTCTTGGAGCTATGCTGTAATTGAGACACTTCACATGTTATGCCAGTTCTTTCATGGTATTACATGCGCCTCTCTGTGCATGTTATAATGTGATAAAAATTAATTTAGTGAATTTGACCGTAAGTAAATTTGTTGATACATGTTGCAAGTTGTAAGTTTAAAAAAAATATTCAAGTTTAACAAAAACAATTTATATTTTCAACTACTATGATATGAGGTGTCTTGAACAAGTTTATTAAAGCTTAAATAACCGTAAATTGTCTCTCTCTACATGTACATGTAATATTTAATAGAATTTCTCATGTTCAGTACATAGGTCAAGTAAAGTGACGACAATATGAACATTGGACAATCCTCTTAACAGAGGTGACCTTGCTGAGCCCTATGTAGTGTGCTTGCCTTATCTTAAACACTTCTACAAATAATTATGCAACATCACATGTCTGTTTGTAGTTTAAATTATTTTAGACCACTGCATGATGATTGCAATTCATCTGAAATAACCCTAATGATAATAAAAGTAACCTCAAACCATAAAAATGTGAGTTTCAATTCAAACAAACTGTGGGACAATAATGTATTTTATTGATGACTATATTATGATGTTCAAGATGAATGATGAAATTGTTGCATGATTTGTTAAATACTGTTGTACTAGAAGTGGTGTGTTTGTAGGTGTCATAGTTTTTATCCACCAAGAGAAGTGTATGTATGACCTATCTTATTGCCAGGCATTATAATTACCTTTTGCCCATTGTATGGCAACAGGCTCACCACCTATTCCAAGGGACGTAAAGATAACTGGTGAAACATGGCAGTATATAACACTGTTAACCCCTTTGTAGAATATGTGTGATTTAACTTAATAAATAATTCAGTTAAAAATTCGAATTTAGTAAAGAGGGTGGCACTTGAAAGCTTATCAATAAACAAACTTGCTGTTATCAATTCAGTTATCTACCCACTCAGTTATTGGCACCACTGGTTTCATGTTAAACTTTTATTTATTTGAGATTGTGATATCTTATAAAATATATACAGGTAACATGACTCAAGATTATTTTGGGTAACTTAATATCAGATGTGGAAAGGTATCAGATCAAGTGTGTGGTAAAAGTGTGTTTTAAATTTAAATATCACTTGCTAACGGTGATGGAAAACATTATGAGGAAACTTACACATCTTAGAAATTGTATAAAAAAAAACAAAAATAGGAATAAAATTATAAGTTGTGTGAAATCTGTCAACCCGCACTTGGCTAGTGTGGCCAATGTGGTCTATGGCCTTAACCCTCTCAATATGAGAGGAGACCCATATTCCAACAGTGGAATGATAAATGGGTTGATTATTTGGATTTGATGGATGTGATTGATAAAGTATATCACATTTCTTTGAGACTGATAAGTGTGCTGATTAACAGAATTATAAGCTCATGTTTATATTTTTATTTTTATCAGACCTCTTGAATTGGTCGGCAGAGAGCACCAAATGCCATATAGGTATCTCTATTATTGAAGCCTTAATTGGACCTTTTCTACATTTATCACATTATTAATGTTTATTTTATCTGATATTTGTGATTTATTTTCAACTGAACTCAGCATGGATTTCTGTTATTGTGAAGTTATGTGCATTATTGGTGCTATATATAGAATTGTATCTACTACCAATGACAAGGATGTAAATTTTTGTTAAAGAATATGTTGTTTTACTTCTTTCAGAGGTTACTTACATCAAATCACTAAGCATTTGGTCAGAACTCATAAATGATGCTCTGAACAATGGAAATGTATATCATGAATCAGTTAATGTATTTCTTATACGGATGCTTGCAAAGGTTTCACTGGGAGAGGTCAATTTTGCTAGGATTTGTAGCAAATCAGGCAATAAAATTGCTAATGAATTAAAAGAAATTAACTCTCCTAACATGAGTCCCAGTTTGAGGGTGGCATACATGGATGTTGCTTTGTCTCTTGTCAATCACAACTCAGGAATCTATTGGTTGTTAGAGACAGGAGTCTGGAAGGAGATTCTATTGCTTTGTAACCAGAAAAGAACAGTATTTGTTGTACGACAAACATATAAATTTGCTGCCATTTTTGTGTGGAGACTAAATGATTTAAGTGACAGAGCCAATGTTAAAGCAATACTGGAGCACATTATTCTTCCCTTAAATGAGTTTGATTTTATTAAAATTGATTCTATGACCAGTGTTGAGGAAGATGAAATATGTAAAACAATTGAACCCATGTTACAAATGTTGATTTCAATTCTCAGTGATGACACACGAATAAAACGAGCCAGCATCGTTGTAGACCTTTGCATTAACGAATTTAAAATTTCTCCCAATTGCTATGTGATGATAGACAGATTGAGAAGAGAGGATGTGTTGATGCTCGGTTCAAAATTGATATTTTTGACAGCCATGGCAAAGATATTTCAGGCAAAACCAATGGTACTAAATACAAAGTACGACAAAGAGGACTTCATGGATTTGAGTGTGACATACTTTAACACAGTACAATTTTTAATTCAACGTAGGTATCCCATATTGCTTTTCGATTATTCCAATATGTGTAACTTGATATGGGGTAAGATATGGAAAAACGAGGAAGGAGTTATTTGTGACCAACTTGTAAAAAAGATGTCTCTCCAGACTCGATTACTGGTCATAGTTCTTGTCCCATCAATTGTGTATGTGGCACAGAGTAATAAGCAAGCAAATAAGGAAAATGAAGTTGTCAATGCTTTCATAGTAAAAATGTTGAGTGCATCCTGTGAGCATACAGCACGTGCTGCATATGCATTGAGAGATCTAATTATGCAATTAGATACACAATCGATAACACTACAAAGTGTCAAAAGGCTGACTTGTTTGAAGAACAATATTGGCAATGAGCAGGCAAATTTGATCTTTCAAGCTCTATTCTATGTTTTGAAAGAATATGATCCCATTGATGAGAATGATCAAATGAAGAGTGAAGATTTAGAAGACAGCCAGGAAAAAGTGCTTGTAATGACTTATGTTCTGGATACTTTATTATCATTGGTGAAAAATTATAACATTAATTGGCAAGAAAGTTTAGAAGTGCTGTGTCTATATAATGTTGTTTATAATATATTAAGGCGATCACATTTGTCAAGTAAGGTATGTCCAAATCTCTAATGTACATAAAACGATATTCATATATGATGACTATTCATTGTAGCGCTAAAATATACAAAATTATTTTCGTATTACTCTCAGTAACATTAATAATTATCGATCAAGCGTTATAAGCATAATTTAAATAAAAATTTGTTGCAAACATTATCTTCAAGTCTCTTCTTAGGTTTTCACTATTTTAACAATCCCAATTAAATATTTTTAATGAAATTTCAACTTTAAGTTATTCCCACCTCAGGACTTATACTTTGTAAGCCTTGTTACTTATAAATTGCCTTAGTTTCATCACTCGTCGTTTATATCAGTGATCTGCGTTGTTTGCTCTGTTCTAATAAGCTACTTCACTTTGTTACACATTTGAAATCTTGAAGATCCTAACATTATCCTATGAAAATCACAGAACTACTACAATCCACAATTGTGTTATATTTCAGTTCGTGATGACGGCTCTGAATGTGATCACGCTAACGGTGAAAAAGTTCTTACCACCCAATTTATCTCTTTTATTGGAGACCACGCCCGGATCCTGCATTCACGAGCTGGGAAAACTAATCTATATGAAAATGCACGATTACAATTGGGAAGTGCGCGATTCAGCATTAGAGCTGCTGTTGGCCTGCACAGAGATATCATATATAAGTAAGCATATCAGATCTGACATCCAGTCTGTATT
>DWMG01001674.1:0-14685 GCA_018244855.1 Elbella merops | reverse complement strand
AATCGACCCATTATAATTCCACTGTTGGAATATGGGTCTCCTGTCATATTGAGAGGGTTAAGGCCATAGTCTGCCACGCTGGCCAGGTGCGGGTTGGCTGACTTGTCTTCGGCTTGTGAAATATCAATACTTAACCAATATTCAGAACTTACTGGGCTAGTGCGTAATTGTGTAGAAAGGTGTGTCAGGGTTTAAACAGATTTGGATATTTTCCATATCTCCATTATTACAATTGGGCAAACAATATAGATTTGTAAGACTTGTTGTATTGGGGATTAATATGAAATGTTGGAGCTAATATAAACTTTATGAACTCTGTTCAGAATGAATGTACACAAATAGTCCACGTAAATACATGTAAACATTGAGCATATTAAATATAACTGTAGTTAGTACAAATCTTCTGTAATGCATATTTTTATTATGAAATACGTCAAAATATAATTTCTCGTTAGTTAATTATAACACGGCGCCGCGCGCCGCCGCTTAGGGCGGTTACCGCGATGCAGATTTTGTAATCGTGCACCGCGCGGATCGCTTTCGATCACTTCAGCCAACTTGGGGGTATCTCACTGCACCCTCATACCGCAGCGATTTCTACAATTATGCGGTATCTTGGTTGCATGCGTCATCCGCTTCTGTGCGCGGTTTTTAGCGTATGTGTATTAAATATCGACGCATTTCATACAAGACAGTGCAACGTTCACCGCCAACCGCGGCGGTCCGAGGCGCCGTGTAATAAAGGCCTTACTAGCTTGTTGCACAGTTTATTAATTAACAGGAACAAATAGTATACATAGTATGTTTAATAAATAACAACTTAACACATGAATTTTCACTTAAAAAATTCTATCATAAATCATCTACGTTGCGAAATTAAATTGTTGTGTTAGAAGAGAAAATGCTTAATATTCTTATCTCAAGGTTAGGTTATTTTAATAAGTTTAACCATTTTAAATCTCTTGGTAAACGTGTTTAGCAAAATTTTGTGAGCGGAGGGCGCTACAAAATGTTGGCATTAGTTTGCTTGTCCATAAACTGGGAAGAGAGCTCGTTACGTCTTATCGCCGGGGTCTGAGAAGCCGCGCCGGGGATTAAGTGATCACACGGTTACTGCCGCTGGTGGCAGATGAACTCTGTTCGGTTATGTTATCTTGTAACGATTACGGTTGTAGTGTAATTATTGTGTTGTTGTTATTTTTCGTCGTCTTTGTTTTAATTAAGACGTATTTACTTCGTTTCACTAGTGTCTATTTGTAAGCGTTTCAATATAATTATTCCGGAGTGTGTTGCATATACCTGTTTTCTTATTAAAAGTGAATTTTGGAAATTTGGCATAGTTGATATAGTGGATGCGAAGATAACTAAAAAACAAAAAAAATTGGGAATGTTCACGTTGATTTTGTTTGTAAAGAAAGGCTTAGATATTCCTCAAGTTGACCCTATTGAAAATATTTTAACAAAAATATATCCGAAGTACATTTTTGTACACAGTGATCAATGTTTAAGGCGACTGGCGTCAGGTAGCTCGGTTTGTTCCGTAAATCTTGGATTCATTTTTACGAGGGCCGTCGCTCGATGGGGAATTAAGTCATTACACGGCCAGTGGACCGGACGTGCATTATCTCAGCTCGTTATTATTAACATGTAATCTTCATCATCTGTAGGTTGCTATTTTATACACATAACAGAATGAATTAATGAAGTATAGAGCAATAACCTTCAAAACCATAATGATACTAGCTAAATAAATGACTTGGAAATTCGCTGTTCAGTTTGTTCAAATTCTTGTTATAGCTGCAAATTAAAAAAAAAATTGTTGCCTTTCTTATTAATTTTTTTATTATCTTAGCGGCTTACAAAAGTTTGTGTTGCGCTTTAACTTACACAAGTGATACTTAAATTTCTTCCATATTAAAATTTTTAACTTAGTTTCACCAGGTCCATGCTCTAGATGTCCTACAGCCCCTTTACATGAATAAGTTCTCTGAGCAGGACAAATCGTTTTGCTAAATCTTTTCTGTTACAGAGCGCTGAGTGGAACTCCATGCCAGCGTCTTTTCCCGATTCGTACAACTGGGAATAATTCAACACAAGAGTAAATAGTCACTTTCTAGGCAAGCGTGCATCCTAGAACACATTCCGCCAACCAATAAGTCGGACTGTATAGCTACAAAAATTTTTGGTATATTAAATGTAATATTTTAAACATCAAAATAAATTTATATCCTTAGAATATTATTGCGATCAAATGTGAACAGGTGCTTTCGTATGTATACATACATATATGGGTTTCATTAATATAGAGCTCTAATAATGTAGAACACAACGTGTTTGTTAGCCTTTGGGATGCGGGGTCGCAAACAATCCGTCCTCGGCCTGTTTGAGTTTGAGACCCAATTCCACACTTCCTGTTGCTCTTAGTCTATTTATAAGCAACGTGAATAAGCAAGTGAGTTTGGCCCTAAACAAAATCTCATAAGAACCACATTTCCTTAAACATTTCGGCTATCCTCGTAATTACCTTCGTTGCCCGCCCTACTAAATATCATGTAGTTAGGCGCCTCTATTAATTGAAGGAACGTGTTCTTTAGCTAGTAGGGAAGTACCTAATTGATTCCTCTGTTACAGGTAACGCTTGAGGCTATGCTTTGGAGCTAAAAATATTTTTTTATACATTCAATAACTAAGCTTCTGTAGGTTATTGTAGCAAGAATAGTTGAACTTTGTACCTGCACTTACATTATCAATCCTTACCGAGATAATTTGTAAATAATAGCGTAATTAAAATTTAATTTCGAGTTACTTATGAAGTTGTTATGTGGATTTCATTAAATTAAATTTACTTTTACGGCTCTTTATATGATTATAATTTTTTTTTTTTTTTTATATAAATTCTAAGGTGTGCAGGTTTCCTTACGATGTTTACCTTCACCGTTAGCAAGTGATATTCAAATTCAAATGTTGAAGTAAACTCTGTAATTATTAATATTTTAGTTGTCTAGAAGTTATTGTTCGATCCTCTTAGCATTTCACCGGAATATGGGTCTGCTCGCATAATGAGAGGTTTAAGGCTATTAATAAGGGGCTAATATTATTATTATTAATCAATGCTGCATTAACTGCCTACTTTATTGTATCTATAGGAGTACAACAGATAGCAGATAGCAGATTTAACATACATTTGCGTCGAATTCCTGTGCTGTAGAACCGATGTCATATCTAATTATAGCACAAGGCAGGAATCTTCACATACCTACATAAATGCGATGAATTATTTATTTGATAATTTATTAAAAAAGATCCTTGTTCAACCTTTCTATTCGCTGATTAGTTTTAAGTATTCAGTGTACAAAATAAATAAATAAATAAATAAAAATACAACAACGTAGAATACACGATAATTCTTTAATACATACATGTACTGCAAGTAAAATGTTCAATTACCTAATGATCCATCAATTACAGGTGAATACTGCATGATGAACTTTGTTAAACAAAAACATAACACTTCATTACACCTGTATTACCGTGAAAGGATAGGCAGAGTATGTATCTATATACTCGTATATAAGTAAATAAATTCGACAAGACAAATAATAAACATCTGCAAATGTATTTATCATATTTCATTCTGTATTCTTATTAACAACTAATTGACATAACAATGCTATTAGTGCAGCCGTATCCGAGGTCAGTTGCAGAACTGGCATATTATATATGGGCCACAGTATATATATGGGCGACGACGGGTCTAATGCCTGTTTGTTTGCTTAAAACTGCGTAACACATTTGGAAAGGCTAGTCGCAGCCTGTACAATCGGCAATTGGTAACGTATGTACAAACAGTCATAATTTTACACTAGCGGTGTCGGACGCACCTGCAATTTCGCACATTAACGCAGATATATAGCGACGCTGGCGGCTTTATATCGGTCAGTAAAGTTTCCACGGAACAGTACATTTGAAACTCGTAAACGCGGTAAGGGCGCTCTACGTTTAAAAGTCTGACGTGTTGGGAGTGGCGGTAAATATTATTTGAAGGGATGGGAATGGGTTAAACTCAACTAATGCCGTTACATTACTGGGTCTTTTACCGTATATGTATAATTGCGTATATGTGTAGTGCGGTAGTGGCATATTGATGCCATTGTTGACATATTGATGTGGTGTTGACCACGCTTTGTTAATATTCTAGTATGTAGATGTCTAGTGCTGGTAACCCCTTTACGGATTAAGATCACTGTAGATTAGTTAAATAGTTAAGCTTAAATAGTTTCTGTGGCGAAAGTTTCCAGTCACAACTTGCTCTGACAACTTTGCATTAGCAGTGGAGTAGCAGTGAACGTTTATCTACTTATTTACGATTTACTATATGATACCATAAACGAATTTAATAGCTATTCGCAGGATGTAATAGTCAATCATTATTGTCAAGTGCAAGTCAAGTAGGATCATTCTTAATGTTACATTGGATTGCTTATGATCGATAAAAATATGGTTTGGGGGCAATTCAGTGATAGCCTAGTGGTTAAGAATTCAGCCTCTCACTCCGGAGGTCCTGGTTCCAAATCCATGGCGCACACCTCTTTAGAAAAGTGCGTTTTAAATTTAAATATCACTTGCTAACGGTGAAGGAAGACATCGTGAGGAAACCTGCATACCTTAGAATTTGTAAAAAAATTAATATTTTCTAAGGTGTGTGAAATCTGCCAACCCGCACTTTTCCAGCATGGGAGACTATGGCCTTAACCCTCTCAATATGAGAGAAGACCCATATTTCAACAGTGGAATTATAATGGGTGGATGATGATTAAGAGAAAAGACCCGTGACCATTGAAAAGATACATTGGTTGGTGGTGCTGGTGATGATGAATATGGTGTACTTACATATATGTTAATGGACCATGTACAGAAAGAAAATGTAAGAAAGAAATGTAAGAAAATACCTACTGGTGGGACATTGTTTATTCGATGTTTAGTTTCCATTGCGTCACAAAGCGTTCCTTTGTTCCTGTACTCAGGGAACGCTATTCTTTGTTGACTAATTTAGCCTACAGTGCACTTAAATATGTATGTAATAAAGTAATGAACTAGTGCCGAATTAAATCCAGATAATCTGCGAGTATATGCTTATTTAATACATGTTCTCATAAAGTTTAAATATGTAATTTAAGAAGCACGTCAAGTCTTTACGAATATGTAGTTATTTGGCACTCTGTGCTTTCTATCTTACCCGTAAGTAACGTGACGTTAAGGTTTAGTAATAGAAAAATTACAATAATACAAATAGAAATTGTTAGGTAAGTCATATAGGTGTTATTATTTTAGCAACACATATGCAAACAATACGCAAAGATTGCAAACTCCCAAAATACTCTACCTGTAGTACAATCAGCTTTCTATATTGAGAGAGCCCCACAGCGTTGCATTGTGAATCACGATTCGCGAATAGTTGGCCGCTAGGGTTGTCGATCCTTCATAAATATGTTTTAATTAAAAATAATATTTTAATGTAAAAGTAACTCATTATCAATTTTAGTGTAACGTAACATCACGCCTATAATACCCGAAAAAGTAGGCAGAGGAGTGTAGTACACTCCATTTCACCAGTTGCCTTTACGTCCCATGTAATAAGTTGTGAGGCGAGGTGCCATATCCATTTAAATGTAGTTTAGTGATAACATTGCTTTAACCCTAAGAATGGTTGCTTGGATTATTTCCATAAATAATTCTAAATAAATTGCTAGTATAAATATTATTTCGCGCAAACTAAATCAACTATAACAATTAGTATTCAATAAAAAGAAAATTCTCTACATAGTTTATAATTTATTCTATAAAAACTTAAAAATGTCATAACATTAGACAGCTGCCATTTTAAATATTATTCGAAAGCAAAAACAATAAAATATAAGACGAAAACATTTCCTTTTAGTTTAAACTTCGACGATATTAAAATAAGGTTGTTTGATGAAGTAAAAAAACTACATATCCTGTAAATTCATTCCAAGATAAATTTTTGTTGATCCTAGACCATAATACCTGTAAAATATTTTTCAACTGACACACCGTTCTCGTAGCTGGCAACACTCCTGCATCTCTAACCCTTTCTAACCGTTACCGAGATTTCAGGAAAACCTAATGTAGGATTCCATTGTCATTAAAAAGACTACAATTTTATTTTGTTTCAAAGGTAGAAAAACGTTACGATCGATGTACCCTTTGGCTTCCGAATTCCACATCGTCCATGTTCTAGCAATAACACTAGGAAGTAAAAACCATCGACTTATAAGCATGTATGAAAAATTTAATATAAATATTAAGTTTGTAAATAATATTAAAGTTCTAAGGAAGCAATAATTTATTTTTCACATGGCACATAGTCGATTAGCTCGTTAGATGTGTAACAATTGGCTCCAATTTTTATTATTCAATTATGTAATTTCCTCAAAAGTTACATTTTAAATAAATCCAGTCGAGGCGTTGCAAGCACAACTACTGATCAAGATATCTTGAATTCCATCCCCGGTTCAATTCTGCTGGATTTTTCTAAGCTGAAATTCCTAGTAGTTGTGTTTCCAGCATATGGCACTTACTCAATATTCCGTGGTGGGACGCCTATCACAAGTGAATCGTAAAAGTGCACTACATTCCTCTACCTACCTCTTCGGGGAATAACAAGCGTGACGTTATAATAAAAGAATCATAGAATAAATTGTGCAGCGAACGAAAACAAGAAAATGAAATAAACTCATTTGGCAACCCTATAACGAATAGCGAGCATTCTGAAGTTCAGAATCGAGGGCACTCGACGAGTAATCGCTTTATATTATTCGGGAACTGATGATCTCATGTTTTTATTATCCCATCACATCTTGCTGCAAGTCGAGTGAGTTAATAAAATTCGTTCATTACCGATCTTACAAACGCTTTAGCCAGTACAAGATAGATCGGTATTTTAAATTAGGCTAATTAAAAAAAGTAAATTTTAAAATTGGAACTTTAATTAATCTTAATTTAAAAAAATATCTGTAACTAATAATGTACTATGTTAGTTAAAGATCTATATATTAATAGTGAATATAAGTTAAATATAAAGCTCAAATTTTAAATATTAAAAGTATTAAATATTAAAATTTTAAATATTTTAAAATTTTATATATTAAAAGCACATAAATATAAAGCTAAAATTTTAATAAATGATGATGGAATTTCGACAATTGCTTGAATACAATACCTACCTATATTTACACTTTACACAGCATACCGATGTTCGTTTAAAATACTCAAAATAAATACATGTTAAAAATGTTTATATCCTTACAATCCCGGTATACCGTTCACTTATTATGTATTTGAACTAATTTTCTATATTTAGTTTGTAGATCGTCACTTTTGTTTTATTCGCGCCCCAGACCGAAGCTTACCAAGACACGATTATTGACGATGGCCAATTTCTCGATTTAACTGTACAAAATATGAGCTCTTCATTAATCATTCACGTTCTTTCTATTTGCGTTAGACATACACGCTACGGAAATAATTTAGTTAGCGCTCATTAGAACGTTGAGAATCTAGGAGACGTTCAGAACGATGGATCGATTGGACATTTCTAAAGGCTGTAGATACATTAATGAGACTTCTAGAAGAAAATGTAATTAGTGAAGTTAATGAAGAATGACTATTATTATTATAGTTGTTGAAAGGCTTTCGTTAACTTTGCAGGTTAATAATAAATTCATGCTTACTAAATCTTCAACAGATCCTAATTCAGTACACAGTTAATATCCATTTAATGGTTGTACTTCATTACTAATGTTTCGACAAACACCATAATTTAGTACAAAAATAGTGTATAATTGAAAGTCAAACATTATGAACTTTCTATGCACTAATATGTATTAATGAAAATTACAAGCAATTGGACCTTCAAGGCCACGATTAACACATTCATTATCGTCATCAGCGCTTTTCATCGTTCCATTGTTGGCTACATACAGGTCTTCTGTCAAAACGAGAACTGTAGAAATCATAATTTACCACGCTGACCAAGAACGGGGTAGCAATTGACACGTCTAAGAGAACATTACAGACAATTTTAAGGTGTGAAGTCTCGAGATGTTATGTTTTGTCATTACAGCTTAAATAACGCCTTCGATTAGAAAGCAATAATATTACATGAGACCCTTATATTTTAATGAAACTCTTGAAACGTGGGAGTCTAGTACATTCCACTATCTACTTTTTCGGGGACTTTAAAAAATGTCTCTTTGTTCCTGTACACCACATAACTCTATATATGTGACGTGGTGTAGTTGTGAGCAAAGCTTTATCGTTGTAAATGACATATGGACGAGTCCTGTACAGCGGCTATGCAGTTGACCGACTTCGGTTCTTTGATGATCTCAAATATGTCTTCGGAATTCTACAGCCGACTAGACGGACAGATGCATTTTCTTCTTACCTACTTATGGTTATTTTGGAATATTTCAAACGCGGCTGTCTTATCACAAAATACGCAACATTAATTATAATTAATCTTACTTAACGACATCACGCGACTTCATATTTTCTCAAAGGAATAGGCAGAGTAGTGTAGTACTCCGTCTTCACACCAGGAACGGGGAATGGAATGAGGGTCCGTCGTTTTACCAGTAATACGACCCATGGAATAGGGGCTGGACCTATTGTCATACTAAATTTATTCATATATTTTAGGCAGAAAAATCTCATCGAAATGCCTATAGTTGTGAAGCTTGCGATTTGATAAATAAACAGTTCATAGAAATGCAATCTCATCAGAATCGTTACGTTATTAGCCTGCGTATGAAGTTAAAAGTAGTAACACGTATTTTCTTAATAAAATGACGACTTCAAATCTAAAATACAATATATATATATATATATATTAGCACGTAACATTACTGACGCCATCAATTTCAAATAAAGAAGCGGGTCACTTTAATATATTATTCGCAAGAAGACCGTGAAAACTAATTTATAAGACATGATTATGTACATGTTCGAATTCTAGGTCACTAAAAATATAGGCGATGTACAGTATGTACGTATGTAGGTATACATATACCTACGCAGTTTTATTACAGACATGGGACAATAAGCTTTTAATGTAGGTTAATATTTGATTGGAAAACCGCGAAATAACGCGCTTATAACGAAATTAGGTTAACGACAAGGCTAAACTAAACTAACTTTATGTATTCGTTGAACTAATAAATGTTCGTGCTCAGTTTATGTATGGTTTTAAAACCCTTAGACACATTTATGTAGGCTAAAAGGCTCTATTAAATAGTGAAGCAAATCTAAATTCACCCAGGAATAAAAAGAAAGTATACAAAAAAAAATAGTATCGTTTGAATATTTTTAAAGTAGATGGTAATAAATATTATTTAAAAAAAATGTATTACATAATATAATAACAACCAGGAACTGATCAGTATGTTTGTCCTGTTGTAATACTAATTAGTAATCCGCTGTTTGTTAGTTCGATACCCATCCAAAAAAATAATTAGATTTATTAGCTTAAATTTATACTTGATACACTAAAAAGATCTCTACCATGTCTATGTAACACTCATGTATGCTACACACCCTGTGACACTAACAAATACACTTATTACTAGTTTGTATTAATTAGACTGCAATGATCCATTAGTTTAAAACGAACCATTATCCTTACAATACTGTTCGAGATCAATTGTAGATGCCTTGCTGCTGCATGCCTGGTGTATTTTTTAATAAAAAACATGTTAATATATTAGAACTACTGAAACCATCCATATTCAATAAATTCAAAAACAATCTTCCGCTGGCAAACATCTGCAAGACTCCAACTAAATATATCAACACATTTTGAAACGCTTCCGGCTTTCGTTTTTGGTACGCTAATGCCAGAACACTATGGGGTGATTAAAAATAGTCCACCAATAAATCCAGATCCAGCGGACTTGGCTCTAACATTGTCATTAGATTCTAAAATCCACGCGCCTTGTCCACAGAAATATAAAACAACTTAACAAACTGAAACACGCTGTATCTTTTATTATAACACTATTAATCTAAAGAGATTTACGCGTGCTTTCGCGAATTGTTATTTTAAAAACACACTTTTATTATTGTTACTAAAATTTGAAGTTCAAAATGCATTCAATAAGCATTTTTGTTTGTTTTTTTTTAAATATAGGCATATTTTTTACCAGCTATTTCCATACGTTTTTCACTATAAAAGTTTTCGTGATTTGATAGTCTCTACATGTAGGTATACAGAACAGAATTGTGTACACACATATTTAATTCGCGTAGTTTCACGAAATATCCCGCCTCGTTTTCTAGTCTTAGATTTTGAATTATTCTAAAAATATTTAGACAAACATGTGTGTTAATCTGCCACACAATGTTAATCGCACATTGTTTCATTGTCCGTAAAATTCCAAGCCATAGTATGTTCATAATATCACAGTACGGTACTAATTCCTGACAGATAATTATAATTCCTGACATAATCATATGATAATAATGAATGCATACTTCCCTTGTAACTATTTTTAGCCTAGGTATTTTCAGTTATTCTGTAATTAATTGTATGTATGTAAAGTTAATACAATGGTACAAAAGAATCCTATTTTCTTTGTAATTGCGTTCTTTCTACTCACGCGTACTAAAATTGCACTAGGAAAAAATTCAAGTAGTACATAATTCCCACGGCACTGCATTCCTTTGGCTACGCCCCAAATACATATTTCGACTAAAACCTACAATGAGCTTTATTTTAGATTTTAATTCGGCGAAATCGCTTTGTTTCTGAATATCTAAATCCATGCGCTTTTACGATAAGTTATTTAAAATCAGAAAGCACAAATCCCGGCGGGATTTAAATATATCATACGGTGCTCGCCCTGATCTTCCCAACGATCTTAATAGAATTTTAACGACCTACAAAATTACGCCTTAACTCAAAATGAATGCGAACAAAACAAATAAATATCAAACTTGTTAACACAAGCTAATGAAAATGAACTAGCGTTCAATAAATAAGGGACATCGCACACTTGAATTATTAACACTATTTATTGGGACAGTTATTCGTTTCGGATTTCTCGCTGCTTACTAATACTTTGAAAATATTCTTACCTCTACGTAGCTGCTAATAGTAAACAATGGATGGTGGAACAGTGGGGATAAACAATTTTACAGGATGTAGAAAAATGTAGACGTTTAGCTCTAAAGCTCAGAAGCTCTAATCAATTCTAAAAAAATGTGTTCAGATATGTCTTGTGCTAATCTAAAATAGTGCTGTCCACAAGCAAATTTATTACAATAAAAGAAAGCTTCTAGAATAATTTAAAAAAACCCAATTATTAGCAATCCCAAAATCCATAGCGCTACCTCAGCCGTAGATAATAAAAATATCTTCTTTATTTTCACCGTGCAGAATCAATCAATCATTAACATAATATGATTAGTTATAAAAATAAGATATTTAAAACGTTTGGTAAATCTTAAAATTATAGCACAGATAGAACAGTCAATATGTCAGATAATTATAGTACAGATGAAACAGTAGTATATTCCAGAATGTCTGTCATTCAAATAGTTAATGACCCACAAATTTCAAGTTAAACGACATAAAATACCTGTGAAGAGACAACCTTCCTTCAACTTGTTCAGTCGATAAATAAAGGTGTGTTTCAGCTAACGATCCGACTTTTCTTAATATACCCACCGCTGATACATGTTGATCTAAATAAAACACGCGTTGGCGCCGCCTGGCGTAAACAATTGCAGATATTCATAACACATTCAGTTAATGAGATGTTTTCTTCGCTGTTATAACGTTACTTTCCACTGTAACAACAGAATAGTATCGTAAAAATTGTTTTCTCCTAGATAAAATTTGATGTTGTAGCCAGCGTGTTTAGAAGCAAGAATTTTTATATTTAAGATGGTATTAAAAATGTAGTTAGATGGTTTTGATTGCATATGAACTGCAAACCGTTTAAGGTACCGTTGCTGCGCAAGACTGCAGGAGCTACAACTGCAGTAGGCTTAGAGCATACAAGATTCAGATATAAATCTCCCACTACTTGATATATTTTGACTGGGTAAGTGGTTGCAAATGCGACTGCTGATCGGGATGTCCTGGGTTCAAATCCCGGGTCGGGTACTATTATATTTTTCTAATTTAGAATTTCTAGTAGTGACTCGGAGTTTTAAATTGTGCCCGGTGTATGGCAATAGGCTCACCACCTATTCCATGAGTCTTAAACGTAACTAGTGAAATGTGGGAGTGTACTACACTCCTCTGCCTAACCCTTCGGGGTTTGCAGACATGATGTTACGTACTTTATATATTTAACTTGAAAGAGTAATATTCTACACCTCAGCTGCTTTATTACACCACATCCTTGTCTCAGGTAGCTAACATATCAGAGTAACATTTCATTACTAACTTAGGACTTAACATGGATTGTTTTTGTTTTTAATTATAATGGATAAAAACATAGTCTGCAGATTAATAGTATATCTTTGACGATTAATTTGGAATATTCCTTATCTTAGCGCATATCTCTTACAGAAAAACTTTTGTTAGGTGCTATTTATAATCTTTAATAGTTTCTTCTTCAACTCCTATTGAAGATAAACGTATTTCGAAGAAAAATCTCAATTGCTAAGAGAGACTAAACAGACAATATTGGTTAGAAAAAGAAGATTGACCAGTCAGTGTAACATTCAATAAATAGAATCAAGAGATGGGTTAGAAAGAAAAGATTGACCGGTCAATGTGACATTCAGTACGTAGAAACAATATTAAAAACAGTATGGCAACCTAACAGAATGCAAGAGCAAGATAACATAGTTGTCAGCTCGCCAGAAAGAATGATAAGGCCCAGGTTTCGTCACGTGTGGCATACCTGAACATTTAAACTGGGTCGCCCGCATCCGGCACGCCATTCTTTGATACTAGCTATTTGCTATTTTTGACTGTTATATTGTAAGTTTTATATGCAATACCTTGAAACTAAAAACATAGTAAAAAGGACAACTACTCCAAGAGATAATCGTTTAGATAATGGTTTTTTAAATGGATCTATTATAATAAGTCATAAAAAGCTAACCAAGTGTACCTTCATCTTGGAACTTAGGGGTTGTTGATGCCATTCTTACAAACTGGGTGTATAACAACGACGACTCTATTCAAAATGTATTTATTAGCGATAACCCAGTAATTAAAAATTCTGCCTCCCTTTTCGAGGACCCTGGTTCAATTCCTGGCGCACTTTTCTCTTTACAAAATTTCATGTGCTTTTAAAATATTTGATAATCACTTTCTATAACTTGCCTGATAGATTTTGGCCTGAGTTCATCTTATTCCAAGATGAAACTTGTCTCCAACAGTGGAATAATACAAGGATTGATGATGAAGACATGTTTTTGAGTAACCACACTATATGTTACGGATAACCGAATACATCGAAGAACACAGGTGTAACAAATAATATTCGGCTACATACAGATATCCGCGTTTCATAACGCAACGCGTACCTAAGTTACAGAAGGAAGTGGGCCGGGCGCGTCCGGGACACTGTAGAAAATTTTGTCACCATTTAACTATACCCTGGAATGCTGCTGGAGTGTGAAAGTGAAAATATATCAGGTAATTATTAATATAGAGCCCTATATTGAAGCTTTATGACAAAAACGAACCTTACGTTTATGAGTCCCGCGAAGCTATTTTTATTAATTTTTTTTCTGTAAAGGGTATTATTGTTTGTCCATGGTTATATTTAGATATATACGAGAGTAGGCTATGTCAGTCATCAAATGTGTGACCAACTATGTATAGAACATTACACTGTATGCACTTGTGCTGACCTATAATAACTGGACAATACGAAAGATGCCACTTGCAAATAAATGTATCCGTTTGTTTATACTAACTTTTTACTTCTTTCTTTCTACTAACCAAAGTACATATTGTAGTTATAACTATACTAATTGGATTAGCCAATCCTAATCCTGTAGGTATACCTGTTCAGTTGGAAAACTTCACAGGCGCAAGGAACCAAGTCGAAGATTGCTGGGTAATTGTTTGCTACGTACATCACATATATTGATTATTATCATACTATTACAGCAGATATTTATGCGACGACAATAACGATTATGACGACGACGATGATGATGATAATGGTGTTGATGATGTCGATTGCGGAAAAGAAAAATAAAGATAATGAAAAGAATAATGGATTAAATTCATTTCGTAAGTGCTCCTACGCAAATAGACCAAATTCATCTATGCAAGTTTAATCGCCCACAAAATTGCTAGAAACTGCACATAATTCATTCGTACATTAAACATGACTTTTACTAGAACATTATAATCACTATTACACCAAAAGTTTGTTATTAACGTAAATTTTCCTGCCCGCTTTTCTTACCTATCGTTTGTATGAATGAATAAGAACTATTTATAAAAATCTAGTGCTCATTTCACAGATTATGATGGAAATACGTTCTATTTTCTCTTGTGAATTCGGACTTGACTTTGTTTACAAAGCGAGTGCAATGCCAAAAGGTCATTTTATGAATATAATATGAAATCACATACCAGACTTTCCTTATACTATCCGTGTATAAGTAATTTTAATTTGATTTAGCATC
>DWMG01001673.1:0-14688 GCA_018244855.1 Elbella merops | reverse complement strand
AGCTGGAGAGCGTCACTTTCGCATTACGATATTCGTAATTGATTAAAAAACAATAATGTCACTTCCTTCGTTAAAACACGTTTACAAAATGGACCATTTGAATGATGACGTCACAAAAGCACCCCTACGAGCTGTCAAAGCGCATTATGCGCGTTATTAGAACACGTGGCGTGGTGCCTTTATGGGGGAAGATGTTTTTTATATTTACAAATAAACAATAATATGGCTGATTGACCATGATTCATTACAACATTACAGTGTCGCGTGGCGTCGCGTGGCGCCGTGCGGCGTCTCGCGGTGTCATCTGATGTCGTACGATATCGCGCAGTGTCGCGTCGTGTACTTTGCCTCGTTGGTCTACTTTGGTTTCAGATAACCGTGTATGCCATCTAAATACATATATTCATACGAGGGCCCATGCGAGGTAGGCAGAGAGCATGGAGTGCTGACTATGGAAATAAATATATGTATATTTTTTACCGTGTTTGTGATTGCTATTATACGAACTTATCAATATTTCTCATCCCATAGGACCCTATTACGCGCACGTACCCGGCACTGGATAATGTATTCCATTCGCAAATAGTCCTGACAACTTTAGATCTATGATACAGAGAATTAATTATAATGTGCACGGTATACAATATATTGAATATTTAACAGTTACAAGAATTGCGTTTGACGATGACTTTGTTTGAGGCAGTGCATTGGTAGCTAACGGCCGGTTTCGTGTCTTGGAAGTTGTAAATAATATACGTAACGTCACGTAAGTCAACGTTTAAGTCTCCACAATGGAATGAGTGTTGAGCCTATTGCCATACACCGGGCACAATTCCAGATTTCGAGTCACTACTAGAAATTCTAAATTAGAATAATCCTATAGTATCCGACTCGGGATTTGAACCCAGGACCTCCCGATCGGCAGTCGCGCTTGCATCCGCTCGGTCAACAAGGCAGTCATCATCAGTTTAATCATTAAAATTAATTCATAAAAAGTTTAGCTTTGTGCTTAGCAATATTTGTAGATCAGCGCGTTTTAAGACACTTTTATACGCGTTATTTATTTCGTATAAACACATGTCGTATATTAATCACTTCACCCCTTGCTGAGGGTGGCTAGGGGTGACGAAGGGTGGCAAATTGTATGGCCGCGTGTCCACATGCGCGTGTTTGTTTGTCTGTCACTCGTGATTGGTGACGTGAGGCGATTATTGAACTCTATAATAATGAGACCTCGTTATTTGTTTTTGAAGTGTATGTCTATTGCTTTGTGGTTGTCATCTTCTATTTTATCATTCCACTACTGAACGTCTTATCGACAACTTCTCGGGTATGGGCTTCCTCTCAAATAGAACAAATCTTCACAATTCTGTAAACAGCACTTCTCTGCTGACTGTTGTTCCAGGACAAAGTCTCCTGATACACTTGATACACAATACTTGAGTTATTGACACCCTGATGTTTCAGGACAAAGTCTCAAGATATCACATAGATTCATTGACACCCTGAAAAATTATGTATATTGAGGTTATTAGACAACACTTCTCTACGCAACAAGGACTAATGCTTCAGGACCAATCCTCTTTTGACACACAAATTTATGGTCACCCTAATAATGCAGGACAAAGTCTCTAGATATCACATAGATTCACTGACACTCTGGAGAACTATATTGAGGTTGTTAGAGAATAATATATTCATGAACATCCCGACGGCTGTACGATATCACAAAGTCTGATTACAATTAATTAATGATTCACGACACTGTTCAATAGATGTTATTAACGATATGATATCAGGATAATTACAAATGACTGTCAATATAATAATTATTATTGTTTCAAGTATGACTGCCTCGTTTATCAGATCAGATCCTGGGTTCAAATCCCAGGTCGGTTGCTAACGGATTTTTTTAATTCAGAATTTCTAGTAGTGACGTAACTGGTGACACGTGGGAGTGTACACTCCTCAGGGATTACAGGCGTAATGTTGAGTTAAATTAAACTGCATATACATATAGCAGATTATTGCCAAATAACAATCTTTTAATTACTAAAATATAAAAAACTTAACATCACGCCTATAATCCCCGAAGAGGTAGGCAAAGGAATGTAGTACACACCAACGTTTCAATAGTTACGTTTAAATCTCACTGCGAAATAAACGGTGACCTTTGTAACATGCATCGGCCGCAAATGCAGACTGAAAGCCATTACAAGAAATTTCAAGATAGATAAAAAATACAAAAATATACATTACTTTGTGTTTTTTGACGCAATTATTTCACTATGACCATAAGTCACCGTGTTAATACGAATGGTAATACAATGTGAAGCGCGTACCGAGTGACGGGCACATGGCGTGACGAACAAACGGACAAAACAAAACGGATATGGCCGCCACGTGCCGCGCTCGAACCCCTTTATAGAAAGGGGCGATTATTTTCCAATATTCGTTTATTAGTTTTTGTTGTGAGAACTGTATTGATCCGACAGCAACTTTATGAGTGGAGGTCACCTAAATCAAAACGTTTCACTATCAAACTGAATGTATACGAACGGAAGTTTTAAAGGATAAATATTGGTGTAGCATATATCTTATTTATTTAGTCTTTTTCGCACACCATATACAGGTATTTGTGGTACCTTTGTATATTTTGTATATAAAAATGGCTGGCAGTGGTTGCATGCGACGAGCTGAAAATCGAGCTCAGTGGCGTGCCATTGGAAAGACCTTGATCCAGCAGTGGACGATGACAGGCTGAGTGTGTGTGTGCGTGCGTGCGTGCGTGTGTGCGTGCGTGTGTGCGCGCGTGCGTGCTTATGTGTGTATATCGCATCTTTTTTTAATAAATTCATTCCTATCGCAACCTTCTAACGAGACTTTTATTACTATAACAAGTCCTCATAACCACTCCACAAAAGTCTATAAAACAGCTATATACTCGTATGTATACTTGCGTATTTTATTCATATATATTCTTAAACGTTTATTTCAATTTAACCGTAAGTAAGATTAGGTATGCAAAGTGCGTGAATAAGTATGTACAGCTTATTTTAATGCATGTAAATATCAATCAAACTTCTGCGGTAAGTACTAAGTACTCAAGTACTTGTCTGTCGAGCATAAAGGTACTTGTACACTAACCGGATTCAGAACAATCCTTTATTTACTAAGCATCGATTAATGACGCAAACAAAGCATTTACATATTTACAAATTGCTTAATAGATGGCTCTAAGTTCGTTCGCTTATGACAATCTCTGTTACAGCTCGTCTGCAAACTTTTTCCATAACAAATGTATGCAAAAGTTACTTTTCTAAGCTATGTTATTTTAATTTTAATGTGCAATACGCAGAATATAATTTTTGTAAAGAATTTCTCGTACCTAAACGGTGCCACCAGGCTCACAAGTATGACAAGAAAGGATATCCTTTTAAGCTAACAACACAAAACATAGATTAAAAACACATTACTAACACATATTTGATCACATTCAGATTTTTTTTTATTTTGAACTAACAATAGGCATACTTCTGTCAGACGTTGAGGATTAGTTTGTAATAAGAATACAGAATTTTAAGGATATGTACACTAAGACCATGCGAAAAAAGAAAACTATTCAGCACTGGCTGGTTATAAAATATGTACAAAGGTACCTCTTTATGTACGTCTGGAAATCATGATAATACGATCATTTTAAAACACATATAGTTAATAGACTACATTGCATAGATTTGTGAAGTAACGCATTAACGCCCCTACATTTATTTTAGAAAGACGCCTTGCTCTAATGGAGCGTCTATATATAAATTCTGATAAACGATAATGAGTCTGTCTCTATATCGGTATTATTAACTATTGTTGAACGTATGCACATCCGGTCGCGACTGGGGGAGGGGTGCCAATTGGGCGCGCTTTACGCAATTTCCGGATTCGATTTTTGAATTTGAATTTGGAATTTCATCCGAATGATTTTGAATATGTACCCCAAAATCGGTTCAGTCTTCGCGGGGACCTCGCTGTGATCACTTGGAGCTCACGAAGAAGGTCCTTGGAGGGCTCTGAAACTAGTCGAAATGTACCGAAAAAACATACCTACCTGTGTTAAACCGATACATATTTAATTATGTTATTGTATGTTGATTTCTGCATAAAATATGATAAAAAATGTTGGTACTCTACTGGACTAATTGCTACGGATTAAAACATTGTGTTACATTCCAAATTTTTTTTAACAAAAAATTAATCAGGTTAGGTCCTGATTAATTTTTTGTTAAAAAAAATACTAATACAAAATAGTAATTTCCCCGGCGGGGAATCGAACCCCGGTCTCTCGCGTGACAGGCGAGGATACTCACCACTATACTACCGAGGATTGTATTTATAATATTTAATATTTAAACTACTAACAACTTTACGCAGAAACCTAGTCAAACAAAAGAAGCAAAAATATCTCCCCGGCGGGGAATCGAACCCCGGTCTCTCGCGTGACAGGCGAGGATACTCACCACTATACTACCGCGGATACATTGAAGAGTTCAAAAATTCCCCTCTATATTTACTACAATTTAAACGCATACGTACTTGATATAAAAATTAGAAAAATACTACATTACCTACTTTTAAATCAATGTTTTATTTATAGAACAAATGAAGTAATCTTAAGATACCTTACCAAAATTTCCAAAAAATATTTTTTCAACACAATATACAACTTTTATTACCTGTGCCAATTGCATAGGGTAGTTGTATAGGGTAGCTACCCCATCGACGGACCAAGTACCGCATTGTCTGGAACAATTTATGTATAGGATACACCTGGGTTTGATAAAGAACGACTTATTGCTGATAGCTTTTAAATATAACAAAAATCAAAACGAGCGGCACTCGGGGACTGCCGCGGTAAAGCTGTTGCATAGCATTTTTTATCAACTTAAGCAATTATATTATTTATTTATTTATACAGTATTTTTTTTTCTTTGATATTAATTCAAGTTTTTTTCTTTGATATTAATTCAAGTTACACTTTTTGCGCGTGGTGACCGATAAGAAAACATTTTTTTTAATTTATTGAATAAATGAGAAGTTAATATCGTTTAAAATATTTTTAATGTCTTACCATACATGTAGGTTATTCAGGATTTTTTATCATTGAAACTATAGGTTTATGGTAATTGAAAAAGAAACATAAGTTTGAGACTTGATATCTTCTCACAAACAGCTGCTTACATATTCGTCTGATTTCGGAGAATCTCGTTTCGATCCGTGCGAGTTTCGTACAGTCGTACCACATACACGTTAAGCAACCGCTCGGCAGAGCTATAAGCACAAGTGACCTGTGCGGGCGCGCGCTCGCGACTGTCTGCTCCATCCAAGCACGTACACTATCACACCATTCATGTACACGTCTAAACACAGCCAAAGATCGGCCGCGTTCGTGAATTGCAAGAACTATACATGGTAGGCGGAGTGGAGGGGTGTTAGGTTTTTATTTTCGTTACGGAATTTCTTGATTCGGTCGCTGCGCTCAAAGACCGCGATAAAAGCTATGCAATAGCTTAAAATGAATCTGTATGTCCTTTATAGAATCGTAAACTATGCATTTGATCATGTGATGATCTTTAGCAAAGTTGTTGTGCATGAGATCACGAAGGTTTCTGAGTTTGTAGTGTTACGTTTAGGTACGTAGATTGGCGGCTGGAAACGATGCAATGTACTCGCAGAGGATGAGGTATAAAATATGCTCTTAGAGTGCACAAACTATCTATTTACCTTCTAATGTATCGCTGGTATTCGCAGCAATCACTTTCTTTTAACGCTTGTTGAACCGTTCGTAATCGCTTCCGAAAACGTACTGTGTCTTAGTATTTTTTTTTCTGTGTCTTATGCTGTTGACCCTAAGGGCCTCTACAGCTTCACCGGGTTTTAGTGGCGAGTCCTAATGGCTCCGCCTGAATTAAAGAGAGTGTGCAACCTATCCGTGGGCGACTCCTGAGAGACTCGGACCTAGGCACAGATCGACACGGTGTGTCCTTATCGAAGGGCGACGGTACTGTGACGGTCAAACGTGCGGGGACGCCGCAGGTCTGCCGTGTGGAACGCGGTGTCTTCGACCTCGCCAGCAGGGGCGGTGCGTGTTTAAGTGGTGTCTCACGGCAGCGCCCACACTGCTTATATATCGTTCTAATGGTCTCCGGTATGTTTCCGAATGTTCTACGATTCTCCAGAAAGCAAGCCCCGCCCACACGCCCGCCTTAATAATAATTAATAGTGGAAAACTCTACGACGACAATCGACCTTAATGCCATAACGTAAGGTCTGATTTCGCGTGTCGTGTTAACTATTCTTAGTTTACCAACAACGAGAAGTTTCCAGATTCGTTGGTCACAAAACTCTTATATGTATACCTATAGGCAATACATAACGGACAGCGAAGTTTCGAGATACAATCGGCCGTAACAGTACGGCCAGTTTTTTGGATACGATAGAAAATGTTTTTTAGTTAAAAATCGGTAATTTTGTTTGGAAATCTGAACTTGAGATCTTTTTCACCATGAGCGTTCGTGGTAGCTATAGTAACGGACGTGCTATTCAAAAGTGCTTTCTTCCGTGCAGTTGTTTGTTAAAATATATCAAATAGTTTTTCGTTACAATGTAGCGAGACGAGGATTTGTTTTGTAAAATTTTCGACGTGAAATTGACAGGTTACATTTGTGTCGTTGTGCCATCTAGTACAAAAGTGTGCATTATAATGCCTAGAAGAAGACGAACTGACATAGATCGAATAAAATCTATGAAAAATTGTATGAAATTTTGTTGGTTTGAAAGTTATTTAACTGAAATTTCATAATTATGCTCTCCGGTAATAAAAAAGTTAATAATATTCAATTTTAACGTGTCGGAGGGAGTGGATTCAACGGGCTATTTAAAATATTTTAATGTTCAAATGTTTGTTTTCATTTATTGAACTGTCCAATCAGAGCTAGGTTGAATGTGGGGCTGCTTTTCCGGGCAGGATGAGGTCCGCTGGGACCGCTTGAAGTTAAAACTCCTCATAAACGGCTGAACGGATTTGGATGAAATATCTGTATATTTCTATAGATTCCTGGACGGTTTGAAAACGCAAGTGGACGTGGTAGGTAGCGCTGTTGGCCTGGTATTCTGTTAAACGACAGGGACGATTTTAATACCTGTTAGTTTTGAATCCATAAATGGACCTGGTAGGTGGCGCTGCACCTAGTGAGATATCTAAAACTGATGACTATACCGTAGATTTGTTAGAATTAATTATGTAATAGCAAAATTTAGAAAAATGTACATGTTAACTTTAAAATAACATATTGAATGTAACACTACTTTTCAGGGCAGGACGACGTCTGCCGAGTCCGTTAGTGCCTAATAAAAGGCTGACTAAAGAGTAAAATAAGGCCGAGTAATGGTTATATTAGGCTGACTACTGGTGAAAAATGCCAAAATTTGTTTATGGTTGTTTTTGTCTATGATAAAATACATTTGTAGATTAATTATTTTTTTAATTACAAAGTTTATTTACGCAACCATTCAAATGGTAATACATATTTAATTTTATTTGCCGCAACAAATATTCATATAACAGCTATCCTAAATTAAAACTCTGTTGTTAATAATAAATAGAGGTATATTTGTTTACGTAAAATTGTTAACATGAAAACAATCAATACTTATTAGCAGTCTCAGATTCCGCTATATTTGCTTCCAGTAAAATATGAAATCTTACAATAGTAAACTATTTGTGTACGTTGTACAATGTAAGGCTATACATTTTTATCTTTATTTCAGAAATGGACTTAAAATTCGGTTTGACAGTACTACAATAGGGATTAACCAATTTTCATTTTAATAAAAGAATTTGGTGCTGGCAACAATTATATCCTCATACTCTCCCACCCGCTCTATGAGTTTGAGAAAGTTTGCAAGATTCGTGCAGAGTACATTTTCTAATAGTGTTTTATTATTGCCTCACACATAAAGTATTAAATTACATCTGTGCTTACTAGTTTGGACTATTTCTTTGTGGTAAGTTAGTATTTTTTAATTCCAAAAGTACCTCCTACTGCGATGTTATGCTAACCTATACACTCGACGGTTTTCCTTGTAACTGCTTTGAGGTAGCAACAATTTAAACATTATTTTGTTGTAACTACACTGAATATATTTTATTCCTTAAATTTTATAATGGTATTAAAGAATATTTTTCCGAAATGTATTGAATTGTGCTATCATATACGAAGTCGTTTTGTATTACGATTTGGCAGTCCAAAATGTCAATATTCTTACATTCGGATTCGGTAATAAAACAAATTTATTTTAAATTCTTGTTAGAGCATCTAAGATTTTCGGTATTTTCTAAATATGCTCCTAATTGTAAGTGGTACCGTAATATTGTGAACGTTTTAAAAAAAAGTATATGATTTTGTTTCATACCCATTTCCGACGCAAGTATTGGAGGATATTATTTCATAATCCTTATTTGCGCATTTTCAACACTTCTACAGATTACATGCATAGTAAGTGGTCAAAACAGTTAATTCTATTACGCCATATAAATACAATAAGGCTATTTCCACACTGTTTCTAAGTTTTTCACATACCTTAAAAAATTAACATGAAAATATTATACATATATGTACAAACACAATTGTATACTAGAGAAATTAATAATGAACGAAACACTACACAACCCAAGAGTATGAAAGCAGCCTTACATCCTTTCGTAAATATTGTGCAATGTTTGCACCTTGTATGAGTCATAGAACTCATAGATTAAGAAAAATATTGCAGTTATATAGTAATACTATATAGCTGATAACCGTCCGCTATGCTGGACTTAAAATAATTGAATTACACTTGGGTTCATATTATTTTCATTAATGACATGCAACCTCTCATAAACTTGAAAGCATACCAAAGATAATCCTAACATGTCTTTGTTTTGTTTTTATTGACATCAAATGTTTTACGGTTGGGGACAGTGTGGTTTGTATGTGAAAAGAAAATTGTTGTTTTTACTATTTTCCTCATATTTGTTACATTCTCTCTCTCCATAAGAATATTCCTCAGACTTCATGAAATTTAGCAAAACGGAAATCTGCCAAATTGGTTCAACGTTCTTGAGTTTTAAGCTTAGCTACACATTTAGCGATTCATTTTTATTCATATAGATTACATGACAGAGAGGAATATTAATTTAATTGAAAGAATATACGTATGTACATAAGTATTTATTATTATTATTATTTATTTGGGCCCAACTTATTTAACAGTCCTTATCTTTGAGCTGTCGCAAGTTCAATAGCTAAATGATAGGTCTTGGGGTCACTCTCCAAGTTGGCTATTATAGTACTTTTTGATTTGTGCCGTGGTGGTTTGTAAAACATAACAGGGTTTCATGGTATAATATTAGCATTACCTACTCATTCACAGAGTATAGATGTGATAGTAAAAAAGATAAACTTGCTAATAAAAATCTGAAGAAAACACCTGATTACATTCAAAAAATTTATGAAGCTTCTTTCAGAAGTATTTGGTGGATTGTAAAAGTTAGAATGTAATGTCTAGCAAACAATACCTAGGTGCTGTTTGTAAGTTTAAACATGAGTCATATAATAGGGAATGCAGCTTTATCCACTTATAGGTCAAAATTTATTAAAGACATTTTGTTACCCTGTGAACATAGTTTCTGTAGACCAATACACTAGGTGGAAAAAACAGTAATATCCCATATATGTGGCTATAGGATATCTATATAAAGGGTCATTTATATAAAGCATTTAAAAATGTTAAAAGTGTTGTTAATGTATACCATAAAAACATACATATATTAGTATACATATTTCACATAAAAAAATGTAATTTGTTGTTCCTTACAAAGCTGATCACTGGATATTGTCACCTTTGATATGATATGAGAAGACTTGGATCATCATCATTATCAGCCTACTCCCATCCACTGCTGGACATAGGCCTCTCCAATATCATGCCACTGACCTTGATCTTCAGATTCATATACATAAATTAAAATGTGTATCTAAAATGAGCTATACCAGATGAGATGTTCTTACTCTGTTCATTGCATACATGATACCCTTACATAACATCACACCTGTAATCCCTGAAGGGATATGCAGAGGAGTGTAGTACACTCTCATGTTTCACCTGTTACCTAAAACCTACATCAATAATGTGGGTTTTTTGTTACCTATAACACTGTGTTATGAATGAAAAAAAATATGAAGTACCCACTTTGAAATGTCATGTTTTCCTATTTATTCATATCGTTTAGTAAAAATACATACTTATTTTCTTTCCATCACATCTCATTTTTTTCTGTGAGGATGTGCCAAATTATACTAAAAATTGAAAGCATCAAACATAATTTAAAGAAACTAATAAAATTTACCAGATTTTTTTACATCCATAGAGTTTACTTTATATCATTTAGGTATAAGAAATACAAAAACAAACAATTCATAAAATTTAAACCCAGAATAACTTTAAATGTTAACTTTGTGTTTTGAAGGATCTTCTCGTTTTAGACGCCAACAGTAATCGCCGAGCATAGTTGTATCCCAACGGACTTGAAATCGTTCTTCAAGCTTCTTTACATATTGGTGGAACCTCTCATCCATTTTTTGTTTGTGATTTTACAATATACTGTCCACAAACATAACAAAACTTATTTTGTCCATTTTTGCGGTTGCGACGGCCACTTAGTTCAGTAGTCATGTTGGATTTTCAAATAAATATGTTCAGAGATACCGAGGTTATCTAATAAAAACAATTTATAAACATAAAACAATAACAAAGTGTCATACATCTAAAACGTCAGCTGTTTCTTATACACCTAAAGTGAGGGTAGTTAAAACAATGATAACTAGACGTGATGGATACTACATATGTTTGGAACTATTTATCTATGACTCATTACATTATTCATTCCAGCTATCAGTTTAACGGGTACCAAAATCGTGTAACACAGTGTTATAAGAATGCTTATCTATTGAGTTCTCACAAATGTATCTACCAATTTACTATTTAATGTTTCGTGAGTGTTTATACACATGATTATAAATGCACCGGCTTAGCTCACGTGCGTTCTTTCAGGATGGCCCGACTAGTTTCGGATCTGTATCAGATCCTTCCTCATGAACTCTCGACGGAGACTCCTTCGCGACCTCACTGCAAACGCCAAGAGCTCATGAGGAAGGACCTCGTACAGGTCCGTAACTAGTCGGGCCATCCCGAAAAAACGCACGTGAGTTAAGTCGGCACATTAATAATCATGTATCTACCATACTCTGTTTTCTATTATTTACGAAAACAATACTAAATAAATAGCTATCAATAATGTTTCATATAAAGGGTTATAATTAGGCATGTGACAGTTATTATTCTCAAACAATTGAAATAATATAAATCATCATATGAAATTTAAAACAAGAATGTGTATTGTAAGTTAATTAGATCTGTACACTTGAAATTTATCAGTAATATAATCTTATCAATAACATACCTTTCTTATTGATTGCGTGTGTGAATACTGATTTAGTTATACTGGGTTCGATTCCCGAGTCAGGTAATAGCGGATTTTTCTAACTTAGAATATATTTTCCCACTTTTTGTATAGAGCAGTAGGCACGTCACCTATTTTATAGTGGGAAGTAAACATAATTGGTAAAACCTGGGAGTGTACTACACTCCCCTACTCCTGCGGGTATTACAGGTGTGATGTTGCTTTAGGATTTATGGTAGTGGCTCAGTAGCCAGTATGGTGGCATACAATCTTAATGTTCCTGAGTCTAACCGGATGTGTGTGTTGTTTGATAATATAAGTGATATGGGCGATAACCCGTATCACTTATATTATCAAGAAAACATGAAAACGTTTTCTCTATATTTCTCCATATTGACCTTAGATGCAGTAATGTGTAGTTAACTTACAAAATTCCTGTATATGTAATGTTGTTTTTAATTTTTTAGGAAAATGGCTGATGCCATTATCTGATAGTGCTTCAGTTTCAATCGTTTGATTAGCACCATACAAAGAACACTGAGGAAAAACCGTCAAGATGTTTCAGAAACAAACATTCGGGACCAACACCACAGCCTTTGGTGAGTTTATATACTTTTAATGTCATCTTGTTTTCACATGAAAAACATGCTGATTACATTAATATTCTCCTTTTTATTAGGTTTTAAATGTAACCATGTATCTCCTATGAACATGTTGATGTGATTGTAGGGGCGTTTAACTCTGGGGCGAGCACGTCGTCTCCGTTCGGCAGCTTTAAGCCAGCGACCGGCGCCAGCACCTTCGGCGCGCCGTCCGCCTTCGGCGCCAGCACCTCCACACAGCCCACTACTGGAGGAGGTATAAGCATACAATGTTAGCTTGATTGTTAATACTTAGCTTCGCATTGAAAAAGAAGCTTAATTTTTTATTGTAGAGAAGTCATTGTCATAATACATTCCAGTAAATCATGCAGTTCTATTTTTTACATCGTCTTTTATTTTCTACTTGTAGTATTAAGAAAACATTTACGTCTACTGTTTTATGTGCTTGGAGTTTGAATTTGGAAAAGTGTTAAAAATTACAATATGTTATACCATAGCAAAAGACATGACCACTTGCAATGTTTCCGCGAACGACGTGTCCAATCGCGCGAGGTGGAGAGAGAGGATACGGAAAGCAGACCCCACGGTTTTATATGGCAATAAAATATGCAATATTGATAATTACTCTCCTTTCTTACGGCTGCATGTCACTTAGCTTTCCGTTTTCGCAACATATATGGACGAAAATGTAAGGGACTCATATATTGCCAGGTCTGTTCGGTTCTTCGAACACATCGACCGGTCTGTTCGGGTCGACGACTGCGGCCGCCCCCACGCCGGCGTTCGGTGCGTCGAACAGTTTCAGCTTCGGCGGGAACACGTCCGGAGGTCTCTTCAACACCAGCACCTCGGGAGGATTGTTTGGCGCTCCACAGAATGCAAACACCTTCGCGGCGAAACCGGCTGGTAAGATCTTATTACATAGATTTTTGCTTGTGTGATCGAAAGTTGTTCATACATACTTTCATCCAACCCATCAAGCACCAAAGTGGAATTTTTTAACATCGAACAGCTTACTTTTCACTACAATGTTATCTGGTAAAAAAGCATGATATAGTCTAGAATATAGCATGTTTGTCTATAAAGTGTCAATTCACTAGTATTTTAAGTATATTTGACAATTAACAATAAGAAATATCAAGAATATTTCCATACTTAATTATTTTCATATCTGATTATTTTCCCTCCTTTCATCCACCATTTACTTATCATTTTCGCACCTTAGGTTTCGGCTTCAGTAACACAGCCACTGCAGGCACCTCTGGTGGACTCTTTGGCTCCACACCATCAACCAGCACCGGACTGTTTGGGCAACAGAGCAACACCATGGGTGGAGGCGGTCTCTTTTCCAATAGTGGCTGTAAGTAGTCAATTCATTAATATAAATTTAATGCTAAACTAAAATGCAAGTTCAATGAAAATGATTGTTTTAATTTAAACTACATAGTAGTTCAGTAGCGACTGAAATTCGAACGTAAATCATAAAAAAAATCAGTTTGGGCGTTGTCTCGGTTCTAATGTATATGACTACGCTTATACATATAAATCTCTCTTCTGTGCCACTTATTGACAACAATCCATCTCATGTCTGATATTGGCAATGGGAACGTAAATAATAAATGGTTTATTTAATCCAATTTAAGGTATTTGTAATACATATTACACATAATATATTTTAGCTTTCTGCACTCCTCTATATAAAGTACTAGCTATGCCTGCGATTGCGTCCGCATGGGAGTCAATTTTTTTTTTCTAAAATTAACGTAGTCTTAGTTACTCCTTATTACATCAGCTATCTGCCAGTGAAAGTCCCGTCAAAATCCATCCAGCCGTTTCAGAGATTAATTAGCCAGAACAGACAGACAGACAAAATTTGTAAAAAATGTTATTTTGGTACAAGTACCGTGTTTACATACATATGCATTAAATAAAAAGCGGTTATTTTAATATTACAAGCAGACAGCAATTTTATTTATTTGTATAGATTAAAGTGCCAAATTTCATACTTCTTCCATGCAATTCTCAATCCATGCAATTTTCGTATAAAGGGGTACAAAGTTTTTGCTTCACGCTTTTATATATAGATTCTTCATATTTGACCACTTGTTGGTCAAGCCGTTGTGCAACTACTATTCAAGACGTCCTGGATTTGACCCCCATCTAAAACAAATTTAAATTATGTTCTTAGTTGGTGTATGTTAATAGGCTCACCACTTATTGCATGGTGGAAAGTATAATCACTATTTTGTACTAGGGAAGTCTTTATTCTGTGTTGGTGAACCTAATAAATAAATAAGATTTAATGTGCATAGATGGTTATTAAAACTTTCATTTTTTTCCTCAACAGCTGCTTTTGGTCAGCAAGCAGCCACAGGAACAGCCCATGCCAAGTACAATCCAGTTGTTGGCACAGATGTGATTGTAAAGGGTGGCACTTCACAGTCTATCAACATAAAGCATCACTGCATCACTTGTATGAAGGTTGGTGGATTTTTATTTTATCAAGATTATCATCATCATCATCACATCAGT
>DWMG01001672.1:0-14689 GCA_018244855.1 Elbella merops | reverse complement strand
TCGTCTGTTATAGCAGGGTGCACCACGTGCAGGTGAGGTTGGCTTGGGTTCCTGAGATGGTGGTTGGAACCCCTTACCCCCCTCGACGTTATTTAATGTCAACTATTTACCCTATAAAAGACAGAATATCGATAAACTAGACATTAAGTTTAATGAAAGTGACGCTTACATTTTCAAGATTTGATTATAATACGGCTTTTTACAAATTCTAATAACTACTTTTGTCTACCCGCTTCTATATTGCTTTTAAGCAAAATGTGTATTGAAATTGCGTTGGTATGCCATACTACCAAATATTATATTATTTAAGTCTCTTTAACTTCATCAAGTTCATGAACAAAATGAACTGAAACGAGGATAAAGTTAACGCTCTATCTGAAGGACGTTCAGGAATTCGACGACAAGTTTCAGAAGTTACAGTATTGAATTACTAAGTTTACTGACTGCGTAATTAATAAGTGCAGTTGCTAAAAGAAAGCTATAATACTTATTTTTTAAATATATTTTTTATTCATCAAAAGTGATGATAAGCTAGTTAGGAATTCATTCCATTCCTGGAGTCCTGGAGTATAAATCTGGACTATTAAGCACCGTTTTTGTAAAAAAATACTTACGTTTTATATATTAATTTTATTATTTATCTGTAGCGATAATGGTGTAGAATAACATCATGTAGAAACCTGCACACCTTAGAGTTCTCCGTAATGTCCTCTAAGGAGTGAGAACTGTGTCAATATTATTAAAGGAACATTATTCATTGAACTAACAATATTTGTGTGTGTATTGTTCAGTCCCCCTTTGATCTGTGTTTGTATGTAATAAGTAAATTGATTCCCTTGTAAATACATACATGTATGAACACACAACAGACGTGTAAGTGAACTGTATCTAAACATTGAGTTTTCCAGAAACAAATAAATCTAAATCATTATTAAGGATGTCGAAACCAAAAACAATTTTTCCTTTCACTTTTCCTTATTACATATCATATCAGGCAAAAACCGCTTGTCTTATTTGAATTTAAGTTTTATTTTTTATATACGACATTCCATGCATTTTATATTGCCATAAGTTTATAAAACAATTTGACACTCGACGACCGCGTCCGTAATATTACGAAAACACGAGAGAAAAATGCTTTATGTTAAACAGTGTGTAGGTGTTAAAATAAGAAAGGTCAGTCTCTGGTTCGGACATAAAGAAAGAACAACTCTTAGAAGAATGATAAAAAGTTATGCAATACAAATATTCATGGATACAGATGTCGAAACAAGTGCCAAGACTCAAGTACATTGAGCAAGTACGAAACTGTTAATGGGGGAGTCAGAAGTCTCCGAAACCAGCGTGCTTGTATGAAAAGAATGATGTATGTTAAAGAACCAAGTTAAGGTTGTCAGGATAGAGTATTTAGTACACGGTGGTCCCTGCCTATCCTGTAACAGGCCCAGGGTGACGATAATAATAACACCTGTATTCCAATTACTCTTCAATATTACACACACAATACAAAAGAGCATAGATTTTCAAAACCCTGTATCGTTCCGTTCCACGCAATCCATTTATTTTCTTTTAATATTTCGACCACGCAAATGGCGCTGATTATTTTTTGATACGGACTGTAGTTTTGTTTTCAATCGCCAGTTTTTCAATCGTTTTTTCAATTTTAGTTTCACAAATCTCTATCATTGTTTTTCAAAAAGCTATCTTATAGAGAAATAATAAATGCATGTTAGTTAAAATGTGAAGCACATTGTTGGAACCAACAAACTTTTCAATAGATTTTCTTAATTAGTACATTTCAAAGTCAAACCATTCGTGGAGCTATCTTGGGTCTGAACATCAGTCGTTTTTCGCACAGGGAGCGGCACTATTCCCTTCTTCTAAGAAAATAAATCAACATTCCGTTTACTATGTACATTGTAAACATTATTTTATTGCCAGTATGGGAAAGGATATTGTAGTGCATAGCGTACTGATATCTATTCTATCAAATTCTATCAAAAAAGTAGAATACTCTAGTCTACTTTTTTGAAACAAAATACAACGCAACACCTAAACACGTGTCAAACCGTTAACACGCACTTCAGCCAAGCGTCAGTTGGCGATTATTGGAAGAGTTAACATTATGGCCAACCGCAGCCTCGTATCTTTACTACAGCCTCCTTCTGCGCACTCTCCCCAATCCTTCTTTATTGGGTAATTAATTTCACACGCATCTAGCTATGATTTAGGTCACATACTCGCCGGATATTATCAAGAGGCGCCACGAACCCGCGCCTCTCTCGAGGGCATCGTAATCGTTTAGTGCACAGTAAATACCAATTTAATAGCGTAACAAATCAGCTCCACGGAACAGGGTCATATTTCTTCCGAATATAATATATTTTAGATTGTTTAAAGGAAATTACACCGTTGAGATATACGCTTTGTGTGGGTATATTTAAATGTGCATATCGTATGCGATTCTGTGTTGATAATTCCGATCACGTTGTTGCATTTTTGTTTAATAATTATTATACAGGCTTTTACGCACGTCGTGTTCATTGTGTTCAAATTATTAATAAAAAATTACATTCAATATTACATTAAATATTTATATTGTCTAATTATTTTATTATATTTCATAGTGTCTTGGTAAAAAAAAACGGTCTAAAAAACACATTTCAGTCCCAAAACAATACGCGTGTACCTTAACATGTGGTCATGTACTGGTAAAAGAGTAAATACGAGATCAATGATCATTACAGCGAACACAACTTCCATCAAAGGTGTACGCTTCTTTGTATTATATGAAACAAGCACGTCTTGAACGGGTCATCCAATTATCGTATCATGAACACCTCTGTGTGGATAATAAGTATGTAGGTATAACCATCATAGTCTAACATAGTATTTGTCAATTGTATTTGTCAATTGTATTTGTCAATTTGTAAAGTGTCATAATATTCATCATTTATAGTCAGTAATATTGTATCATTACTTTAGTACTTCATAATTAACTCGCAATATAATGATTTTTCTTATTATTAATTTTTTCCTATGCAATTGCTGTTTAATAAAAAAAATCAATCGTTTTTTTTATTGTTTCGTTGTGTACTACGACGAAAAATAAAACAGCGATGAAACGAACTAATTTTGAATAGAAATATCGTAAGTAAACTATAGAATTAAATTGAATTTGGAATTCCGATTAGAATGAAAAATATCGATCGTCACACTAGCCAGTATTAAAAATCGGCTATTTTATAATATCCTAATTTTTCACGTTTTACGCCGAACTCTCAGCTTTTCATAATATTAAAATACATGTTTTTGCACGTTCCACTTTTAGACTATATAAAAATGTAACAACCAATCATTTGATTCGGATTTAATTTATCGTTTCAATAGACAAACAAATTACTGTTTTGGTGAAACTCTCTGTAGAGAGTTTTCTCTTGAGACTGATTTTCTAAGAATAGGGACAGAAAAAAAATCTAAGATGTGTGTAGTCTACCAACCCGCACTTGGCAAACTATGGCCTTAACCCTCTCAATATGAGAGGAGACCCATATTCCAACAGTGGAATCACAATGGGTCGATTATTATTATATTTATTATATTATAGGGACTTAATTCCTGCCAAGTACAATAACTATGTAGCTATATTGATAAAAATATTCGAATTTCAAAACAGCTGCGGATTTGAACTAGTTCTGGTTTTGTTTAACCATTGATTTTCTAAATTTATAACTAGCTGTTTATACTTGAATTATGCGTCGTCACACTAGTAGATATCTATAAAATCTTCAAACATTAATGTGAATATAAATAAATTCAATAAAACAAAATTTTACTTACGCTGATTATCTGCAGTATATTACATAACAAATCTTAAAACAAGGACGGACGGCGACGCATTGGTGATGCTTTTAATGTCGCAAATGTACACGGGCGACAATGGCCAACCAACACCAAGTAGCTTATTCATATGTTTGTCATTCTACACAATAAGAAAAGAATAATCGACATTTACCATATCACAAATAATTATATATCCGTCATTCTAAAAACGTAATTAATGAGTATTGCCAGTTAAAATAAAATGCATGATAAATTTGAAAGTATAAATCCTGAGCCATCGTATTGAAACCAGGCAAACATGATAAAAATGAATCCGACTTACGCTCAATACAATGTATGGAACTAGTGAGTATAAAGTTTAATATAGTAAGTGTCAAACAGTAGTGACATTCATTGCTCAGCATGCCAGTGAAATAGGGGCTCATAAAAAGGATCAGGGCAAGCTTTACTGGCTCGCAGCGCAAATGAAATATTTTCTTTACGCTCGTCTGATGCGCGAAATAACTCCGGCGACGCTGTATCAAACGGAAGCTGTGGTGCCAATCTGAGTTTTTCTCCCCGATTTACGTTTTAAGATTTTCTTTCTTTAATGCTTTTTCAACAAATTCCCTTAAGATAATTTACAGTTAGAAAGGAAAATATTTTATGGCGATCGACGTAGTGAAGCATATAGTTATTAAGTACTCGTACGTATATGTAAGGACCAGAGCAAAATCATTAAGTTCAAGATGAAGATTTAAAGGCGGAATTTCAATGCTTTATTAAAATAAATTACCAATTTAAAAGTGCAGTGCGCTGTTGAAAGACATTTTAGTAAAATAATGAGTCTTTTGCTAAATATTCTACATCTCTACCATTGCTAGCGACGCCAGAATTGAAATATGCCAACGAAATTTTAGTATTAATTGTCATTGTGTTGTTAAATAAACAACACTCATAACAAACATAGAAAAAGTCAATATTGATTACAGGTTAGGTTTACAAAAACGTAGTTTAAACAATAATTGATATTTGAATAATTATACGCATGTTAGTATTTATGTTAACATAAAATCTAATTCAGAGGAGTTTTTGTGTTTGTTTTAGGGAATTTGTCTGGAATACGCTAGCAACACCGAACAGAACGCACGAAGGAGTCCTTGAGGTGCTTATCCGAAACGATATCCTTTCCGCTCCACAATTCAGGACATTACGCGATATTTGAAGTGACACTGTAGTTCTTTGTCTACGTGAATATTTAAGCAAAATGGACCAGCTGGAATGGAAATTCTTAAATTTTTTACAGCAATTAGGTACGCTGGAATTTGCAATGCGATTTTTACCAACGTTCGGTTAAATGCAGTGAGAATTTAAAGCAGTGAAAGAATTATGGTGTTGGTAGTTTAATTTTTGGTAATTTTTATGTGATTATAAAACTGTAATAATTAATCAGTAATAGTGTGCATGAGATCCAACCACTCCAACACCAATAATAACCATACGGTGACAATTTGAAACTTTTTTTAAAGAAACCACATATTATTCATATGTTTGGTATCTGTACATTATAAATTAGATTTTTCGTAAACTGCTCTGAAAATTAATATTCATAGAAATAATAAATAATATTAGGAGCAATATCTCTTGCTTGTGCTTTTTTATAGCAATACGCTATGAAAGAGCAGAACGCCGGTTGCAGGTAATTTTTAATACATATTTATTTTGCACCCGATATCCCACGATGCTGTGGTGAGGTTCACGCAGATTTTAAATTGGATTTACGGCAGCCCGTTGACTATAAATATATTTTATTACTTAAATATCTAAGAGCTATGTGTGGGAAAACTGAAACTATTATTATAACGATGTTGAAATATTTCCGCTTCTAAGATAACCACATGACTGATACAAATAATTTTATTCAACAAAAATGCGACGCAAAAATGCAGAAGATTCTAATTAAATATAATTAACCACCATAACCTAAAAATATTTGTAAACCCGAATATATTACTAATATGTCGCCCGCATATCAATATAGCAGTGATAGCCTAGTGGTTCAGAATTCAGCCCCTCACTCCGGTGCCGGGTTCAATTCCATGGCGCGAACCTTTTTACAAAAGTGCGTTTTAAATTTAAATATCACCTGCTAACGGTGAAGGAAATCTGCACATCAAATTATAAAATAATAATAATAATAATAATTTCTAAGGTGTGTGAAGTCTGCCAACCCGCACTTGGCCAGCGTGGCAGACTATAGCCTTAACCCTCTCAATATGAGAGGAGACCCGTATTCTAACAGTGGAATTGTAATGGGTTGAAAAAAAATAATTAAATCTCAGAAACTGGGTATGCGTATGAAAAGAATGACGATTGTGTAAAAAGTACATCGGATTTGTAACGATCGATATATTTGGCACCTGGTGCTCTTTAGGCAAAGGCATACTCTACCACATAAGGCACCTGACGTGATGACATAAAAACAACAATAATAGTTACATGTGATAGTGCAATTCCAACAACAACGTTTGTCGTTCATACGCCGCGGCGGGTATCGCCGCTTGGGTATGAGTCTACGGGCCTCGAGGATTAGTGCAATTCCCTGCGAGACCTGTGTTTAGTTGAAACAACGTGAACAAGTTTTGTATATTGCGTAACTGAATTTAATCCATCGAATCATTTATCATACCTTATGCCTGACTATAATTGTATCAGTAAATTTGTGGAGCAAAAAAAGATATTGGTATTTTTCTAATATACTGCGTTACAAAAAATCTCAACAAGCTTCTATATCAAATCAATGAAAAATATTGCATTTAAGTATTAAAATATGGAGATGAAAATTGAACGTTTAGTTTTTTTGAAATCTATATACTTTAGGAATCTACCTAAGTTAATAGATGTTTGATAAGAATCAGTTTTTTGGTTCAGTCGATTGTTTGCAAAGACATCAGCGAAAAAAACTGACCAAGACATAAGTAATAGAGTATTTAAGATTGTTAACGAAATCCATTTACATAAAATTTCTTTGTTCTCCATATAGACAGCCATACGTCAAACAGCTATTAATATAGAGAACAATAAAATATTTTACAGCCCCGTAAATATTTCTTTATCTTTATTGTGCTTATTGTTTTTCTATTTAAAAACAAATCGGCTGATATTCAACAAACATATATGTATTTAATTGTGGTCATAATATTTACATGGTGGTCGTATTATATTTTTTAGCACTTATATAAATACTAAGACTCCCTATATAAAAACCATTTATTAGTGTGAATGAAAAAGAAAAACACTTCAGAGATATATTATGTATTTCCTGATCAGGTCAGTCACGCGCTGCGCTTTCAAGAGGACGCACGTAAAATTTGCGATTAGATGGAACTCGATGTGAAGAAAATAGTGACGGAACTGATAAATAAAAGTTGCGTTCAAACTATGTCGAAATAAAATGTGTTACTTAAATATTTAGTATAGTAATGAATTAGAATTAATTGTATTTTCACACAATAAAATTTACGACATTGTTCTAGTGAGTGTTTATTAGAAATTTTATTGAGAAACTCTAATAAAAACGTAATTAGTGAATCATAAAAATTTCATGGTGTTGAACAAATAAAATGTAATATACAATTAACCGTTGAAAAATACACTATATATATTAAAATGAATTTTAGCAAGGAAAATTTTTTTACGAAACGGTTAAGGCAGGCATAAATAGTTATGCAGGTTGTCAAATAAATATTTGTGCTCGTGTGTGTGACATAATTCTGTAAAATGTCAGGATTATGGAAACATTGCGTTCCGTTGTTCTACCTATTGTTTCTGGGTAAGTTTCGACATTTTTACCACATTTACCATCAAATATAATATTGAGTTATGTAAAAATATTTAATTCAAAATTATTGACGGCAACTTTAACATTTTTCGTCACATTGCATGATGCCAGTGTCTAATAAAAAAAGAAAAAAATAACAATGAGTCTAGTAAAAGAAAATTAAGGACATAGGATATTTAGATAGGAAAGTCATTTGATCAATCCTAATATGGCAGCGCAAAAGAAAATAAAAATAATTGTTAAAAACATTGTTAAATCGTGACTGCCTCGTTGGTCATGTTGGTTGCAAGTGCGACTGTCGATCGGGAGGTCCCGGGTTCGATTCTTGGATCGAACACTACAAAATTTTCCAATTTAGATTTTCATGTAGTGGTTCGGAGTCTGGATATGTGCCCTATGCATGGCAATAGGCTCCCCACCTATTCCATAGTGGGACGTAAACGTATCCGATGAAACTTGGGAGTGTTCCGCACTCCTCTGCCTACCTCTTCGGGGATTACAGGCGTGAAGTTACATTGAAGTTACGTATTGATAAATCCCTTGCGTTATGAAAATAAAGTTAATTTTTTCGTTTTAAAATTATCTACAAGCCAGCATATCATCTCTCATCATTATCAATACAACCATGGGCATTATAAACTAAAATTAAATAGAAATTTACATCTAAGAATACGATAAGAACTAAATTAGAACGCTTCGCCTATAAGTTTGTTTTCTTAAGACACCCTTGAAAATTAAACGAACTATGCGGGCACGCCGCTCGGCGGCAACAATGAGAAAATTTACCTTAAATCCGCTTTTGATTGATAAACACATCATTCCATTAGCATCTTCAGCATCCACGGATACCGGGGCATTCAATTTTCACCTACAATGGCGTAACATAGCTATAAAACCTTATCTAATAAATCAATCAGCTCTTCAGGTTCTCTGGCTACTCATTTATAATGATAATAGGTAATTGTTATAACATCACGCCAGATCCTTTACGCTGTAGGCAAAGAGTATAGAATGTGAAGTACATATTTACATCCGCATAGATCTTGTACATAATTAATAATAATACAAATGATAAAAATGATAGGTACAAATGATAAAAAAAATGTTTTCTAAAAACACTGAGACGTCCGAGTCAAAGCCAGAACAGAGCGTTTACAATAATATCCAGACAGCTCGCTAATAAACATTCATATATAATATGTATATACATTACATACATACCTTCACGCCAAGTCCCTTACGGGGTAAGCAGAGAGCAATAATAATAATATGTATATTTCTACATATGTGCATACATTTACACCCAGTCGTAGTATGTAGTCGTGTTCACTAGATAAATATTTTTTTTTTAGTGGGAATCAAGCTCACAGTCACAACCTCCGGCTCAGCCGTCGCTAACCACCAAGCCGATGGGCCAGTCAAAATCATTTAAAATTATGATTTCAAATTAATATTATGTCACACTGGATGATAAAATGTAATACTTGCGTGTAATTTTTAAAATACATGTTATTAATATGTTATCACAGCCGATTCTTCACGGGGTATGCTGAGAACACCAAGTTCCTTACATACCTGACTAAATATGTGTACATATATAACAGGTGTAATGTCCATGACCACCTTACATCGCTATTCCAAGTCAGCTATTTGTATATAATAAAATAATGTTGAATAACGCAAACGAAAATATCTTTTGCTTGAGATTTAATGTTGTTTATATTTCATTATAATTACGTACACTTTAGATCTAGAACTTTCGATCTCTATTGCTCGCTACCTATTTCCGGAAATAACCATTGGATTTTAATACGAACATATTATAGATATTTTTTTTAATTGTGTATTACCAATTAAAAAATATATATATATATCGCTAATTTGCAACTAGTGTAATATATAATCAACACTCTTTCAGAAAATAGTTAAGACAGTTTGAAATCATTAATTATTCTATGACTTTTATGTACGAGTATATCTTCGAAAGTATATATAAATATGTATACGTACGTTGTACGTTGAATATATATCTCGATAGATGGAATACCTATTCCTTTCAAAATTTTCAAAATTCTTCGTATCTGAGCATATTTATTTTCTTCCCTGTCTTTACTGGTGTAGGGTGAAGATCGATGGCTCATAAAATGAGAAAAATTATTGTTACTCACGTGCTCAATCATTGGGATCGGTTAAGATGCTACACTTAAATGCTAACTGGCCCCCGTTATGATACAAAAGATTTATGTTACAGACATGTCTAAGTCAAATACATATGGATCTATATGTGAAATTATGGCGTCTGCAGGGCTATTTGCTTATCAGGGTGGCTGCCTTATAGCTTCTGTTGGTGCGGCGCAGCCATTCAGGGAATAAAAAGATAACGGTTTACGGGAAATTGTATTGAAATTGTATGGAGAATTGTATGGAAATTGTATTGTAAGAAACAATGTTCATATTAGTGGTGACCATGTGAAAAAAAACTCAGAAAATGTGTCATTTTGAGTGTCTAAATCTCAAGAAAATGAGTCAGTGGTAAATTCAAATTAAACTGGGGACCCGCTATATAAAATAATGTAGGTGATGTGGAAATATGTGTAATCACAGATATTCTGATTAAATGACTTATTTTCAGAATTGATAGATTGTGAACAACAAAATGCTACTAGATATATTATGCCTATCAATTTTCAATTCGACTACCAGTCTGTGAACCCAAGTGTAATTCAATGATTGTACGTACAGCGGAGCGGATATTATATTGTACTGTCCATCTGTGTGTACGCGTTAATCTTATAATAATAATAATCAAAGTAATGAGGCTAATACTTCACATTATAATTTACTAGGTGAGTTCAATTCAAATTAGACATGGTTCGACATTTTAATATCGATTTATTCTATATTTTCTCGATTATACTCGTAAGATGTTAAGGACGTGAGTGAACCCTCTCATCATGTAGTGTTTATTATCTCGAGCGCATTGCGTGGGGACTGTGACTACGAGTTTGTAGGTACGAGGTACGAGGACACTGTGTTAGGTCGTCCCTGGGGTACCAAGACGATTATGAAATTAATACTTCGACGTGCTATAATAAAATATATAAGCGTCTGTATTACATTATCAGTGCCGTCTTAAATCAAGTAGTAGCGTGGATCGTGCTGTACTTAATATAATAGGCAATAAGTCAATCTCTTTTGGCGACATGACTCATTTACAACGTCAACATCCATTGTTTGATGGAATTAAGTGCAGTACGAATGGTTCTGCTATCGATTAAAATCCACTAAGTACATAGCAATAAAATAGTTATGTAGCAAATAAAACAATAAGTGTATAAACATTGATTATATAAACATTCTTGGAAAGCGTTTTAATAGGATTGATCGTGGTATGGCGCAGTGCGTTAGGTACAAATATAACAGTGCCTTGGTCACTGATGGGCAGCAGTGTAGACGGTGCGAATAGCTGTGCTCTGTAATCATTATGGTCAACCATCTATGTCTAGTAATGGAATGAGACAGGCAGATGATTAATTATAATAGGCGCAATAGGCTCACCAACTATTTCATGGGACCTAAACGTAACTGGTGAAATGAGGGAGTGTACAACACTCCTCTGTCTACCCCTCCGGGGATAACAGGTGTGATGATGCATTTTATTTAATTTATCATTGATTATTATTTTGTGAACGAAACAACTTCTAGGGCTGTCAAAATATTTATTGATTGCAGAATGAGTACCTAACTGAACAATGTTTATATAAATGCTAATGATTACTTAAATGGATGAGTATATAAATTTTGCCAATAACCTCACCCGTATTCAATGGAACGTGTACTATAATTGGTAAAAACCGGGAGTACCTACTACACTCTGGATATCCCTTCAGAGAAAAACAGGCGTGATTTTATATTACGTAAATGAATGAACATAAAATCCCGACGTTCGTGCTTCGTAGAACTTTAACGCGAGATCGATGAAGGGAATCAAATTTTATTAGCTAACATTGTTTATCAACGGATCCATTAAGGTAATGTTACATCGCTTTGGGAAAATTACGAGGTTCTGTTATAAAGTAAAGAGCATTAAAAAAGTTCACGAGGAAACCTAAACATTCTAGAGTTCTTGTACTCCTACACATTCTAAACATTTCGTACTTGTCCGGATTAAAAGACTATGCTTGAAAGTTTCTGCTGTAGATCGAGCTCAGTGGCGTCCATTGGAAAGACCTATGTCCAGCAGTGGACCTGAATAGACTGATAATGATGAAATTATGATTTTCAAAAATTTTTAAGTCCTACACTACTAATTTTTTAATTAAACTAAATTTTTATTTAAATGTTATATTTAACAAGCAAATTCCAGTGTTTTGCTTAAAAGTATAATAGACACATGCAATTACGGAGACTTGCAAATATATAACGTAAATAGAAGTACCTTGCTCTATCTCACATTTTTAATGTACGTATGACTAATACATGTGTGATTTATAAGAACATGTTTCCGCTAAAAAAAATATGCCTTTCGCTGTCCATATATGTACATGCAAACCGAATAATCATTACTTGTTTGTTTAAGAATTGTAGAAAACATAGTTGTTACTACCGCGCATTATCAGGCGGCCTTGCTATGAAAAGATTAAATTAATCCTATAGATTTATTTATTTATTTATTTATTTATACTCTTTATTTGTACACCAATATAAAATAACATGTATAAACATAAAAATGACTTAGTGCTAGGTATACAAAAAGCGGCCTTATCGCTATAACAGCGATCTCTTCCAGGCAACCTTCAGATAGAAGATATTTAAATTTATAGTAACAGTAGGGGTAGGGGTTACAGATTCGACTGTATTATTTATTAACCCTTTGGGCTCCTAAGACTTTTTATAAAAAATTTGTACCAGATCCGAGTCCTTATTAAAAATGTCCCCACGTTGTGGACAGACCTGCCAGTAAAAAAACAGATGTCCAATACGCGTGGACCCTGAACCTCAAAGGGTTAACAATATTAGCTATAAAACAAAAAACTCATTCATTACTTTTGATTGAAGGGCATAGTACAATAACCACCTGAGTTCGATAAAGGAGAGTTCATTTAAAACGTATGAAAAAATTCGTTATTGAGTCAAATTGTCAAATTACAGATGTATGTTTTATTTCGATATGTAATGAAAAAAGATAATTGCGAATACAAAGAATGAATGAAGAGAAAGTGCAAACAGGCTTTATTTATAAATATTATCATTGTATTATTAATTAAATAAAATAAATTTATTATCTATGGTAAGTGTATAACATGAGAATAAACCGATTATTTGGATATTTGATGGGGAAAAATATTGGACCTGGCCCAAATCATTTAGAAATAAAACAGACAAATTATCATGGCTTAGGAATAATTTATAGTATAAATAAACATTTAGGGCTGTTCCAGACTACCATATTTTCGGCGCGCTTCATACATGCTTTGGCATAAGCGCGTATACGCGTGCTGTATTTCGGGCGTTAATAAAACAAATGAACACGTTTGCGCGGCTACACGCGTTAGTGCTCGTTTAGTGTCTCCTTCAGTGCGGTACGGGGGATAGGGTCGTAGGCGACTCGGACCTACATTGGTATGCCCATACCAACGCGCCAACGCACCTACGAGATGCGCGTTGGCCCAAAAAGCGCGTATACACGCTTCCACGCGCATACTTAAACCAGCTTATAAAAAAATATAGTTCCATTGTTGGAATATGGGTCACCTCTTATATTGAAAGGGCCATAGCCGGCCACGCTGACCAAGTGCGGGTTGGCAGACTTCACACACCTTAGAATTTTTTTTTATATGCGCCAAAAATACGCTGGTATGAGAGCGGCCTTAAATATAAAATTAATCGTAATAGGAGTGATGTTAGGTAAAATCATAAAATTATGTGCTATTTTTTTTGATGATTGTTGATTTACTAACGCTTAGTCACGTAATTATTTAATAAATAGATATATTTACACATTATACATATAATTAGGTATCTAAGTATGTAACTATTATGTTTCGGTTTCTTATTCCAAGTTAAATCAGATTTGTGTTATACAGATAGATTTGTGTTATAGGTCTTAGGGATGTTTACACGAAGTTTATAAATAGTTCAGTAAATCAATAAAACACATACAAACGATGGTAGATTTGCTTATCTATGATTAAAGACTAATAAGTTATGTCATCGCCAACGCGGCGCTGTCTTGTCTCCAACCTATACATAGTTATGAGTCGAAATATTAACATATTTCTATTCTGAGTTCCCCTGAAAAAGAAAATATGTAAGTTCCATGATGAAACGAGATTAAAATCTTAATTATCATCATCATCCGAGAAAATCATACTATTGATTTACTGCTTTCGATGCTGTTCGTATGTTATTTTTAGCAAGGCCTGCGCACTATTCGTTTCTATGGTCGGTTAGTTTATTCTAGCCATAAATTCGTGTTGACACTGCCTGACTGACGGATTACTGCATCTATAATTTAACGATAACGCTCTAAAAAGGACCGACGTTTGATAATAGACTACGCAGTTACTGCTTCGGACGGATAGCGATGGACATACTTGGGTGATAATGTTTCACGAAAATAAATCTCTCCTTACAGTAAATGGCGACTCATATAGAAATAGTAATAAAAATTATAATAAATATCTTAAGATCTCTGATCCTCACACATCTGATCTAAAAGTAAACAGACCCTGCGTTTTGTTACCCACTTGGGTGATAAACAACGTACTCGTATATACATATGAATATGTTTATATATACCTAATATATTTATATATTGTACCATGTACCATGTACCATGTACCATGTACCATGTACCATGTTCCATGTACCATGTACCATGTACCATGTACCATGTTCCATGTTCCATGTTCCATGTACCATGTTCCATGTACCATGTCTATGGTACATGGAAAAAATAGCATCCTGTTGTAGTGTAACTCCATATAATCGTTAAATAAAACCGCTATTGATTAGACTCTCGAC
>DWMG01001671.1:0-14689 GCA_018244855.1 Elbella merops | reverse complement strand
TTTATAAAATATAAGCATACTTATTCAAAACGACGTTCTTACCTCACTGAAGTAGGATCTTAGACAATTAATACCAAAATAAAATTAATTTTATAGAGGTCGTTCGTCAAGGTTCCCGAAACGTGCTGCTGTATTGCTGCAAAAAGCCGCTTAAATTTTATGACTGTAAAAGTAATTTTAATTTCATAACAATAATCTTTTAATAACATTAATATTCACAAATATTCGTTGGAGTAAATCATTTGATATATTTAAATTTATATGGTATTGTTATCCGCTGCCAGTTCACCTTGCACCACGGCCCGTAATGTACGATGTCGTCACTTAATTAGAAAACCGCCACATCATCGGAAGTAGGGGTCAGTCAGAGACATTACGCAACTGGTAGGGGTCGTATGACATTAGATGGAACTTGACCTGAAAAATTATGCTAAGATTTTGTGAAGATGCCATTTATGTTAATTATATACAAGTATGAGTGATGGTTGTTCAAAATGTAAAGTCATTGTTTAAAATAGATATATCTACATAAGTAGATATATCTATTAGTAGGTGTACAGGTGTTATTATTATATCCTCGAAGCTTAGGTCGTGCTTATTTTGAGTCAAGTCACTCGACTCGGTTAGGTCTAATACTAGTCCGGCTATCCCGGTGTAATATACGAGTATGTGTACTACAGTCATCATTGCTGCTGCTGTACACATTATTATTTTCATCAATGCTAATTTACGAAACATCCGACCATTTGTTCTATAGATTGTAAGCAGATAAAGCACATTATGATAATGAAGGTTGCGAACTTTAATTGTTGTACGTTATCCCTCGCTGACGGCATTGAGATAGTCTGATGGTAATCTCAAAAATCAGAGATGAATGCGTCTTCTCTGGGAATAAAAATACCAATTGGTAGCTAGATATGTACATGCATAATATGTATCCTCTTCTACGTCTCTTCTGTCGGCCCTTTTTTTCTAAACATATGAGTATTTTAAGCTGTAGTTAATTAACTACAGTTTCGTTTTTGCTGGCACCTTTATTATTGCCGCAAAACAGCCAAACGAGGCGGATTATGGCGGATCCGGAAACACCATTTCGTGGTTTTCAGTTTTTTTTTTTTGATTTCGGCCTCAATGGATATTTTATTTCCAAACGAGTGTATGTAATAACTTTAAGCGGCATCATTTTGAAATTTAAATTAACTTTAGCGTTAAATTTCCGTGGATAATTCAAATGCCGCCATTCAAATGTGCTGTGCATGATCCAATAATTTGTTTAATGGTCTGTTATATATGTAGGTATAATAAATCGTGTGATGGGTGTATAATATGTAAATAAGTACGTAATGTACAGAGAGGCGGTAACAGTCTGACAATAACTGACGCGAATGTACAGTACTAGAAAACAACAGTTTCTTAAAAACTGCACAGAGAATGAGCATTTTGACAGTGACTGATATGAATTGAATATACTCGTACCTACAAAGGTAAATGACAATCTGTCAATAATCGAAGAATATCTGCAGTTCAGGCAGGAGACAATAACTGAAGTCACTACATATGATTTCTAGATTCTTAACATGGTGATTAGGTCAGAAGAATTCCGGACTATAAAATCGTATGAATTGACTGCAGCTCATAAAAAAGCTTTATTGTGTTGCCTGTTTTGTCTTATTCTTGTATGAAATACCTAAATAATCTTACAGCAGAAAATCCTTATTACTCATACAATAATTTGACTCAACAGTAACAAATGAATACTCATGAGCAATGAGTGTATTAACGGATTATTATTCCCCAATACAATTGTATGAAAGTAGTCAGTCAGTCCCATTAAAAATTAATTTGAGTAGCACGTCGACAGCTACATTTAACAAGATGAAGCACATCAAAATAACTATTATACAATTTTGATTGAACTGACTGGCAGACAACAGATATGGATATATGACCTTGGGCTTATGAGCAATAATCGTATAGTTCCAAAATTGAATTATGAATTCAAGATCTTATATCTCGTTATATTATCCTACACACGGTGTCAGCGAGCGTAGTAAGAGACTAACATTTTTATTTAACACTTATTTTAATTTTTACGGTTAAAACATCAAATGCGTGTGTCCTAACTTTTTTATTTAAACCATTCCCAAATACCTATTGATTGCTTGAGAATCCTACTAGGTAGGCCTTAAATTTATGCCTGTTTATAGGTGTACAATAAATAATACATAAAAACAAAAATTACATCAGTTTTATATTTGGTGTCGGTGCGTAAACTTTTATTCGATTATGTAACTAGTGACATTTGTCACGTTATATCTAAGTGACATTAAACATCATGTCACATGTGTGTAAAAATTACGCACTTTATCAACTTTCATTATGAAACGAATTACCATATAGCTATTCATTTCTTTTAATTTGTTTTTTGGTTAGAATGATTGGCATACGTTTTCGTAGCCTAAGACATACAGATTGGACAGATATGTTACTGTATTATATGTATATAAATATTAGACAAATCAAGGTTTGACTATGTCAATCTAGAAAACGCTGAACACTATAATTTAAAGAGAGGATAATAATTATTAAATGATTAGATATTACATTGTTCTTTTTACGACAAAAAACATTTTAAAGTTCACCCAAGTTGGGTCAAGGTGTCGCCTTGGTGTCAATTTCAAATCCCGTCCATCTGTTGTAATTTTGTTAAAGTATTCATTTATCGGATTACATCAGTCCGTTATTAAGTCACGACTTTTCAACGTAACTGTAATAGTATAAGGGGTGCTCACAATGAGCTAAACACAACTGATCACGGTAAGTGAACGCAACTGATCGCTGTATGAATCAATGAATAATTGCCAAAATACTGAAGTAATCAAATTTTATTATCAATATGATCCTTATTTGGTCAATCACAATAACCTTTATTTCATTATCATCATCATTATCATCATCTTTTATTGTGCCACTGTTAGATCTAAGCCTTTCCCAGGGTGTACTACAGCACTATCTAGCTATCTATCCCATCAAATTAGGTCCAGCCATTCCAGAGATTAGCCGGAACAAACAAATAGACAGATAAAAATTGTAAAAAATGTTATTTTGCTATATGTACCGTGTATACACATATTATGTGCATGTAGTAAAAAGCGGTTATTTTAGTATTAAAAACAGACACTCCAATTTTATTTCCTCACATCCGGTTCCTTGTGGGTTAGGCGGTGAGCATCGAGTGCCATACATCTCTTACTTTACAGACCTGCCGTGCTTCTTCCACATCCATCACTCTCTTCATTCATGCGCGCCGGTACCGAAGTCCTAGAATTTATCCACCATATTTATATTTAAATTTATTGTTTATTTGATACCTACTTCCTATGCAAGAAATTAAAATATGAAGAAAAATTTTAATGAAACATTACTTACTTATTTTTAACCACAAAGGCCGCGGCAAATTGTATTTGCGCCGACAGCAGTTTTTTCACTAAGAACTTTTGAGATATTTCTTTCTTTCATTTTCGTTTAAAATAGCTTCTGAAAAACAGTGTCTATGAATCTTTTGAAAGTATAATTTTCTCTCAACCTGTTTTAATTTTAATTTATTAACTGTACTAATTGTGTTTGCGGCGCTAAAACTGATTCCGATTAAAACTAATGATCTCGTACGCAAAACGAGACAAACCTTTTAAACGAGTGTATTATATTTAATTTAAAACATCTATCGTATATACGTTGATGTTTCCGTTGTTCTTTGATGTATGATAATAGAATGTCTAACTTTAATTGTAGTGAAATTTTCGTACTCATACAAATACTTCCGACTTATATAATCACCAGTAGCTTATTATCAAACGAATGGTTTCTTCAAAAAACTTAACATCGAAACAACTTGTGCACGGAAATACGATCCGCGTAAGTGAAATTTCCGCTAAGTGAGTTTCGTTTTCCATTCTCTCGATTAATACATTTTATATTACAATTAAATGTTCCGTAAATGTCTGTAGGTATATATGAACGTAACATGACGCCTGTAATTCCCGAAGGGGTAGGCAGAGAAGTGTAGTACACTCCCACGTTTCACCAGTTACTTTTAAGTCCCATAAGAATAGGTGGTAAGCTTACTACTAGAAATTATAAATTACAAATCTCCAATAGTACCTACCCGACCCGGGATTTGAACCTAGGACCACCCGGTCGGCAGTCGCGTTTGCAACCACTCGACCAACGAGGCAGACAATATATAATATGTTAAATTTATATACCGAATTTATTTATTCTCTGGCGCAATCTCACTGCGGCGTGAGATTATGAAGAAGGTGCTAGGATAGGTCCCAAAATAATCGAGTTATCCCGAAAAAACATACCTGAGTTTAGCCTGTACACAATTAAATCATGTATACGTTAGTTTGTAATAATAATAATGTCTTCATAAATTAAACACCTTTTAAAATCGAATTGCAAATGGCGGCAATTCTGGAATGTTCTCATTGTAATTATTAGCCTTATTGTGCTCTTATGGTTGCGCAGATGGCTGTGTGATTAGCCATGCGCTTTTTATATTTTTTCTTCACAAATCTTCACACATCTATTCCAATTGTAATGTGAACTATTGTAACAAAACTCTGTGCTGTTAATTTTGTAGTACGGAGTCAGATGTGTTCTAAATCTTTTTAACGGCTTTCTATTTGGATTGGATCTAATTGGATTTAAATCATTATTTCTTTGGTACATCAATACATTGGTTTTGAGCGTCTCTCAGGCCATGGTAGGTTAGTAAAAAAAAAAACAGTCAGAATATATTGATATATCCATTAAACTGTATCCCAATATTACAATAGAACATTGTGAATATTCCAGGAGTTTTTCACTAACGCCGAGAAATACCCATACTGTAGGATATACCGCCTTTGTTCCTAAAGTCGCTTTTGTTCAAACTGTGCATCTCTTTACTTGGAACGTTTTTGCTCCCAAAAACGCTTTTGTCCAGACAGTGTGCAAACCTCTTTACCTCTCGTGTCACCACACCATTGTCAATAATGTCTATTTAAGCGATACAAGCAAAATGTGTGTGGCTAATGAAATATTGTTTACCATATTTGGTTAGCTTATCGGCGCGGAGAAGAATTTTTGGATCTGACCTATGCACAATGGGAGTTGATTTAATGCTAGATAAATGTTGGCCCTGTTACTTGTGCAGTAAAGGGTTTGTGATGTTATGTTACGCTTTATGGAAAATAATAATTACTAGCTAAATCCGTGTTTTGTTATTCTTTATGAATTCTGTAGTAATCAGCTTGTATCAAATGTTACTTTAATTTTTCCTTGGAACTCTATAAGTTTATATAGTGACTGTACATTAGTATCGAGACTCAATAGTCCTATTCCCAAAATCCTAATACCTAACAATATTAATTCTTAGTGTCTTATTATTCCGCGGCCAATTGCTACTTACAATACTTGCTCGTGTCTTACTCACTTTAGAATCAAGAGGAAAAAATACAATATTTAATCTCACTCCACGAATACGGTGCATGATAGTATATAAAATCCCAAAAGGGCCATCCTCTAGGTTGTAGTGTACGCTCCACAATAGTTAGCTCCATTTTACAGATCAATTGATAGCAATACAGTCAATTGTTATAACATGGCTGTCTCGATATCAATTCGACCTTTTCATTAAAGATAAAACAATTTATTTTTATATCTGATCATATCTAGTGGCAATAGTTTGACAACTACTGAAGGTTTGAAATTACTGAAGGTCGTAGTTGAAGAAATAAACGTACTTAAACCGTATATCGTAGTTTTTTGAACATCATATTTTTATTCGTGCACTCTCTCTATACTCAATGTATGTCGCGTGCAACTTTTGATTCGATCGTGCATCTCGATCGTGCGTACATATTCGCTGATATCGTTGTCATGGTAACTGATTTTATGTTGATTTCTTGAAAATGTGTAATGTATATTCTGAGTCGAAAACCTTAATTAGGTAGCATGATAAGATTTTAAATTTGTGTAATAAAGTCTAACAGAGTTTTGTGTTACAAGTTTTAATGACATGTGGAAATTTGAAGTAATCTTCACTAATCTGTATACTAAGCAGTATATGAAGGTTGACTCATGCTACGCAATGCTTTGTTATTTAATCTGATTTTATCCATGATTTTATTTCGCACAACAATCTATTCCTTATTTGTATGTGGGTTTAATCTTACTTTCAAATGTTCCCGCATTCGTAGTACTTTTTTGTGGGCGTCTAAGGGTTCTTTAAAATCGATCGGCTCGAAGAACAGCGCATTTAAAATAGCACCGTAAAACACTGTAATACAATTTATTTTTACATTTCATACATTTTATGGCAAGATGTTCCAGCACTGTTACAAAACTTTTGAAATTTATAAATAGACCTTATTGAAATGAGCTAAAGTTCTATTTTAAATACGATCAACATCTGCTCTATTTCCTGAATCGATTTACTTTAATGGACTCAAGGGAGATTATTGATTTTGCGTAATGGAACTAGTCGAGTCGGGGTATCCCGGAAAACCATACAGGTTTAAACCAGGTATATTATTTAATTTTATAGTGGAATACAAATCTGTAATATAAATTTATACCTATATATGTAAACGTATACGAGCTATTATCTAATATTAATATGATGCAGTTACAGAAACAACAACTTTTGAAATGGTTGTCTGTATGTTTGTTCGCTCATCGCGCCAAACGTAACAGATTGATTTTGATGAAATTTGGTGTGATGCTAGCTTACTATCGGAATTAAAATGTAAGATACTTTTCACGGCAAAAAATATTCTATTTCAATGATAAAACATATTATACTACAAAATATACCATAATATAACTAGCCTATATGTATATTATATATATAAGAAATTGCAATCAGTTGATGCATCGTCAAATTACTAAGTGGTATGAGAAATCGATATTTCACGTATCGATCGCTCGCCGATGTTAATGCGATACGTTACACAATACGATCGTATCGCACGCGAGCGGTCACGCGTTCAATGCTTTTAGCGATGACGTGCGTTCTTTAACATTTTATAATAAAATTGCTATAATGTTGTATGTTCATAACAGTTTCTTAAAAACAAGCAACATAGCGGATGGATGGTGCTGCTGCGTGGGAATTACGGGGCTCGAGGACTTCTTCCTTACCTGAAAAATTTATTGGTAACCCTTCTGGTGTTGCAAGACGACGGTGACCACTTAGTGTCAACTGGGCAGGCGGCCTGTTTACTATGCCTTATAATATTTAAAAAGAAAACTGATGGTGTCATTTAATAATTGAGAATATTGTCTTAGCATTCCACCCTTGACTAGTCTGGCAAAGTATGGTTTACCTTCCTCGTCTGAGAAGAGATGAATTCCATTAATAGATACGTAAAAGGTTTTATTATGTGTTTCAGTATATTCAACCCAATGTTAGAAGTAAGTGTAAGAATTTTGTAGGTATATGTATGCTGTTCGCCCGGAGATGTACCTATTTCTACTTTAAAGCAACTTTTACTGTAACAATTTTCATTTCGATCGGAGGTGGATTGTTCTGTTTATGGGTACACTAAAATCAACCACTTCAGTGCTCGTCAATTGTATCGTTTCTGTGACAAGTCTCGAATATGATTCGTACTAATTTTTATCAACTGTATTAATACTAACATGTACTAATCAGTTAATGATAATCCTACGATCCTGTCATCCAATTGAACACCAATTACCCTATTAAGAACTTATACTAATTAGATTTGAACTTTGAATAAGACGCTAGGATTGGGACTGTTCACGAACAGACGAGTAGAGTTCAGTACAGTAGAATAGAGTAGTCTGTTAGTAGTCCTAGTCCTAAAGTCCTGTTCACTAAATTATTTTTATGTACCGTTTAATTATCGTTTTTTTACTATTATTCCTCATTACTATAACATTGGCTGTTACCCAACATAACAATATGCATATATTGAGAACAATTGTATTTCATTTAGTATATAATCTTCTCAATATAACGTGTAAATCAGAAAACAAAGCTAGTTTAACTTTTCAATGTATGGGACGTCTCTTTGGCAAGATATTATGATTCAAAATGCTTTACTTATCTGATGGTATACTTATAATTGCATTAGGCTAAATGTATTGAGAAATAATCGATTAAAAGATGTGTATAATATCTTGATACATTATCTTCTTTTGTCTGCCAACCTGCGCGTGGCCAGCGTGGGGCAGACTGTAGCCTTAAACTTCGCCATTTGTGAGGAGACTCGAATATAACAGTATTACTATTATAGATTGGTAACGATGAACTAATCTTTAATTAAGTGCATGTAAACTTAAAGTTTAACCAATCAAGCCGTGACTCGGCGATTTTAAGGACGTGTCTGTAGACAATTTTTGGAAAACAATTGATTTATGGCGATTTTATTTATTATTTTGTTTTTAATTTTTTTTTAATCCATGAACTTTTTCTGGCTATAACCCAAATCGATACTGTCTCCATTACCAATCGATATTAATTACGTATATACCTATTTCTGTTTAGTGCAGTAAATTCAGTGTGAATTACAGGTGTGAAGTTACGTTTTAATTCAGTGTGAAAATAGTCCACCGACCCGAACGTTTCATAATTGGGTTCAATTTTTTTAAAACTAAATGTGACACTCAGAACATGAATTCTTGTTGTTATTGGCGGTACACCTCGGCCACCGATTGAGAATAAGGACTATATGGAGAGTGGAATTAGTGTTAAGGCTTTTAGTACTATTTATCTACAACTTTTTAGTAACTTTTGGTAGTAATATTTATAATCGTATAATTTAGAAACAGAAATATATTAAATATTAAAGAATGTGGTTGAACCTTACGCCATAAAGTGTAATAGTTATTCTTATATTTTATCAAAAATTTCATAAGAGCTTTTTTATCACGCTTTTTGGATAAAAAATTTGACTTTATAAAATAAAGAAAACTCCGGATATAGGTTCTACATATATATATCCAAAAAAACCTACTACATATTTGGATATATGGAGGTACAAAGGGCACAAGAGAACTCCCTCAAAGCCGACAAAGCATCCGTCACTTCTCGGGTGTTGCGAATGTCCATAGGCGACGGTGACCACTTTAGTCAGGTGGGCCGTCTGCCTGATTGCTAGGTTATTTCTTGTTCTTATCTTTTTTATATTTAGACTAGCAAACAGACAGACGGACCATGGGACTGCCATATTCTGTTGTCATAAACCAAAATAATTCAAATATTGTTTGTTGATTACGTGAGTGTGAGATATTGAAACTCCTACATAATTATAAGAAGTTCAATTAAATAAAATATTCATTGTTTATGTATACATTGCTACCAATATAAATAGAAGTAGTCAAACATTAGCACAGTGTAGACATAAAGGTATATTTGACAAAAGAACCTCAAAGATTCAAACCTAACGAATTATTGTGTAATTTCGACCACTGGGTGCCCATTACAAGCGACTGTGCTGTAAATATAAACTTTGGATTACACTCAAAGCAATAATCACATTAGTCAGGTGTTATTATGCAAGATGTTTATCTCGTATTACAAACTCGTTCGCACGATCAATATTGTCAATATGAATGATGAAAGGTATGACTGATTGGTTTTGTTTTGGGACACGTATATTGTAATGTTTGTACACTTGTCTCGGATACTAGTTCTTGCTACTCACTTACTCTGTACTTAAAATTTTCATACGGCTTTATCGAAATTTATTGCTCTCTGATATTTCCCCGAAAGGGTAAGCAGAGGGGGGTAGTATTTCATAATCCTCAGTTATGTAATTCATTTTAGGTGATTAGGTGATCTTTCGTAATAGGTGGTGAACCTATAGTACACCGGTCGCAAGTTCGGACCACATGACACTACTTGGAATTTCAACTTATGAAAACCCGATAATACACTGTTCGGAGATCGAATATATCGATCGAGGTATAGAAAAGAAAACCATTCATCGTATCCATTTCATTTTAAAGGCTAATTATCCTTAATAAGGTGAGCGGATAAATTAGATACTATAGTCGGATAAAATGCAAAAAATTGGAAAGTGAAACCAAGAACACGCTACAAAATGTAACTATTAATATAAGTTAATTGTTTAGGAATATAGATGTTGTTAATACATTTTTATTCATACATCCGATGTACGGGTACAACATTTTTCTAATGATTCCGATTATTAATGGTGCGCGGTATAAAACGTACTAGTGATTGCGCCCAAGGCTGTCGGCGTATTCTTGTAGGAATGAGGAGACCGTTTGATTGATGGCGGGCATTGGTTCTTGCCATGCACTTTTGTACATGCCTAATTATTATTTCTCTCTTTTGATAATAAATAAGGCTTGCGACACACGGTGGTTGAAATGTTTATAATGTAACATTGAAGGTTGACATCATGAAAAATTAAAAAAAAAAAATCCGTTTAATTGCGGTCTAAATTACCAATGATTATTATCAATCCTTTCTGCTGTTAAGTACAGGTCTCGTCTTAAAATAGGTGTTAAACTCGTAGTATGCCACGCTGGCCGAATGTAAGTTACCCGGTATTAGTGTTTTATTACTAAATAACATCATTCCTAATATTTCTATCTGTATATTTTTAAGCAGTTACCATGTGGAGGAAATAATCATTATTAATTGAACAAAAAAAACCCAACTCCTAAAAATATATTCTTAGAAGTGTTCTTAAATATGTAAACTCAATTAATTTTTTCGTTCATTTCATTAATCAGGTTCGGTTAGCCAAACACATAGATTATTAAATAAATATTGATTAAATCTATTAGAGCGCGGGATATGTGGAAGTCATAGCTTTTAATAGATTGTCAGATGACCCAAAACACATATAAAACATTTTAAAATGCCGAGGGCCGGTTATAAAGTTTTCGTTCCGAGTGAAAACACTTAGCATATAATAGACTAGAATATAGACATGGATTTGACAATAATAGATATAAACAGAAGGAGCGCAGAAAGCTCATAATTTATAGCCTATTTTTATATAGGTATGTATTATATACATACATAACTTCACGCCAGATCCCATACGTGGTAGACATAGGTCACGTAGGTATATATTCTATACGTAACATCACGCCTGTAATACCCGAAGGGGAAGACAGAGGAGTGTAGTACACTATCACGTATCACCAGTTACGTTTACGCCCCACATGGAACTAGGGGGTGAGCCTATTGCCGTACGCCAGGCATAGATCCAGACTGCGACCTGCTTCTATAAATTTCTACTACGAGTATTATTATTCGATATTGACTTCATAGTACTCTTCACAAGCTTCGGGCCTGTTCCGCAGTGGTTACCACATCTTTCTATAACGCTTTCTGTTCACGTACCCAGCTAAATCAGTTAAATCACCTCGTACACAGGTCTACCTGATTTATAGTTACCGGCTAGTGCAACAATACCCATTTATATCGGTTAACGGTCTGGCCATACATCGCATTGAAAATTATAGGTGCTCTTGGCACGAGTGATACATTGCGCGTGCCTTAATTTGAAACAATCGCATCTGGCAGAATGTGCGTTTGAAACAATCACATCAATGTGCCATTGAACCGTAATACTATTACTTTAGCATCACGCCATGTCCTTTAGTGGTGGACAGAGAGCACTGGTTGCCATTAATTTTTATTCGTGCATACATGACGTACTTCTTCTAAATACGTCATTCTCTTTACGCGCCGCCAATTTTAATAATTAAGTATACGATATATATATGTACATAATATATATTCCTTGTATATATATTACAGCATTAGGCTCTGTTTAGTTCAGGACCAAATGTCTACGTGAGTCGTTCCAATATATTATTATCATTATGAATATCAATACAAAACCGCGTACGAATTTAGCTTATTTTCTTAATGAATTATTTATAAAATTGCAATGTTGTTTTCCAGATACTTCACATGTTTAAAATGATTGGTAATTCTAATGTCACTTATTATAACCTTTTATACAAAATTCTGATGAGTAAAGTTACAACAACATTGCAATCTCATTCATAAGCAGGTTAGTCCAGTAACAATAACGATAGAAAATTGCTGTGCTTGCGAATCACATCATTTTCCTGTGCAAGGGGCTGTGCGAGCAGCAACAATGAGGAGCTCTAACAGTACAGCAACTGTTGTGTCAGGTGTTGGCGGCATCTGGGTCATCAGCTCGTTGAACACGACAATGGCGTAATAATTTTATTATGAGAATCGTAAGGAGACCGTTGTGAATATTCTTTTACTGGCCCGTTGGTGCAGCGGTTAGGGAACTTGAAGGATTATTTGTTCCCTCTGGGTGTCACTATATATGTATATATCAGCGCCATCATCATATCCTTGACCGTTCCACTGCTGGACAAAGGCCTTTCCCGAGGTGTGCCACAATACCCTACCTTCTGCATATTTTAACCAGACTCTACCACCTACCTTAAGTACAAGTATATATTTATATGTAGTTTACAGCCGTCTGGTTAGTACAACGCAAGCTTTCTTGATGCTTATTTTAAGTTCAAATGACCGTGTGTGACGTTCGAAATATTATTATGTCAGTATTGAATGCCAAGTATTTTTACCCTTACAGACGTGACACACTTCTACATTCAATTTCATGATTCTCTCCATATACGCACTTCGGTTTTGGAAACTTTTGATAACATATATTATAACATATATATTATATTAACAAGATTGTTGTTAATACGTTGCTACGCCAGGTCTCTCTCTTGGTGTGGGCAGAGAGCACCGAGTACCAAATCTATCTTTGTGGGCCTGACGTGCTTATTAAGTGTCATCGAGCTGAATCGTAAACATGTTGTTTCTGAGCAACGGAATTTAAACGAAATTTAAATAGAAAAGGTTTATTAGGTAAAATTACAGTATACAGTATAAAGACAAGACTGACTTCAGATGAAACCGTGTGAATGAAGCTATATAAAGATATTTCACTGTTAGTAACAGAGGAAACGAGTAAGGTTGTTTGGAAGAATGCTGCATCTTGTTCAAGGCTCAGGAAGAATGATTTTTTTATAGTGATTAAGGCCGAATTACGGGCCGTAATTTAAGCCTACTGCCAAATAATATTACTTTAATATATCCTGTACCTTTATACGTAACATCACGCCTGTAATCTTCGAAGGGGTGGGCAGAGGAGTGTACTACATTCCTGCCTTTCACCAGTTACGTTTTAAGTTCCGTGTAATAGGTGGAGAGCCTATTGCCATACACCGGGCAGAAATCCAGACTCCGAGTTACTACTAGAAATTCTAATTAGCAATATTAGTACCTGACCCGGGGCTTAAACCTAAGAGTAAAACCCTTAGATTGTTACTCCAATACTTGTGCTGTAACAGATATTATTATCACCGAACATGTTATTTGAACACTGTTGGGCACATGACTCCTGCAAAAATGAAAACCAAATATTAATGGATTTCTCTGTGCGTGTAATTTTTTTAATATACATATTCTTTAAATAAATATACTGAGGTCAGTTAGTCGTGTTTAGCGCCGTCAAATAACATTAAATTGAACATAGATGAAGCACGTCAATTTTGTAAAAGAGTTATTTGGCACTGGGTGTTCTCTGCCTTCGCTGCAAGGCACCCGGCGTGATGGTAGAGTAATAAAGTAATATTCACGTTGTTCGCGCAGGGCGATGGTAGTGTTGCGTTACACAAGGCGCATAGCATCACACTGTTTCCGTTGCGCCGCAGATGTTATCTGCAAATGCTTTGAATATGAATAATTTAAGAACTCATTAGTGTGGATACGTATGGAGCAATGCTAATCAGTGAATTGAACAGTGATGCTTCATGGTTTCTTTGCATCTAACATAAATATAATATAGCGCCTGTATTCCCTGTAGGGCTAGGCAGAGGAGTATAGTACTTACACTTTTCATTAGTTACGTTATATAGTCTGTGTAATAATGGTTGAACCTATTGTTATAAACTGGGCACGAGCCCAATTTTAGTTTAAAGTTAGAACAATCCAATAATACATATTGTAACCAGGATTCGAATTCAGGACCTCTTGCTCTGCGGTTGCGCTGTCAATTACTACTCCAACGCATCAAAGAGTTATTGATTTATTCATATTTAATTAAACTAATTATCAGTTGTCTCAAAATTTAATTTTGTTATATTGAATGTTAGTTAAATATCTTTAAACCCTATATTGCAAGCCAGAAATCTGAAAAATAACGTTATTATTAAAAGAACGAGTGTATTTAAAAAGTAACACGCCGTTAATACAGTACTTTTATACATTAAAAAATTTAAAACGTATTGTTCATTATATTTATTGAATGTTCATATTTAAAAAAAATATTTTACATTGTTTAGAGTGGAGGGCGCCGCGAGAGCGAGGCGGAGGGCTGCGCGTGCGGCCGGCGCACTCCGCCCGCTCCGCACGCTGCGGCCGCTCCCGCTCAGCCCGCTCCGCACACTCCGCACACTCCGCACACTCCGCCCGCGCAGCCCGCCGTGTCCGCGCTCGCCGCGCCCGCGACCACCTCGCACGCGGGGCTGCTCGGCCCGCCCGCGCTGCCGCCGCACCCGTTCCGCGTGCTGGATGACATGCCGCCACCGGTGCTTAGGTGAAAAAATGTCATAACGTCACATATTCATAAAT
>DWMG01001670.1:0-14692 GCA_018244855.1 Elbella merops | reverse complement strand
CCACGCTGGTCAAGTGCGGGTTGGCAGACTTCACGCATTTTAGATTTTTTTTTATATAAATTGTAAGGTGTGTAGGTTTCCTCCACAACCATAAAGACAATTATCTGTATATTATAGGTTCACTATCTATAACATGGTGAGACGTAAATGTAACTGGTGAATCGCAGGAGTGTACTACAATCCTCTGTCTATCCCCTCGGGATTTCAAGGCGCGACGTTACGTTTTTTTCGTAGCGGCTACTAAGTACCTATTACTTATTTAGCTACTCAGTTATTCTACTATTATTGATAGCCAGTGGTATGTAAATTGAAAGCGTTTAGCTACTGCTTATTGATTTAAAAATCAAGCAAAATACGTAAATATAAATGTATTATAACGAATGTGTATTATGTATTTTTTTCTCAACGGAAGTTTGACCACGTTTCATTGTTTTTAATATTACCATAATTCGTCGAAGAGAGGATAGGTTGTTCCGATTTCTTAAATATAGTGTTGTGCGCTACATTCGCAGTAATTTCTTCGTTTAAATACTGTGAATAATTTTAGCAATATCTATTTAGCAATATATAGGTGATAAATATTATATCGGTGTTGTCCAACGTATTAATTCTGAACTCTACCTGATCCTATAAAGTCGTAAAGTCACGTCAACGAGTCGTGATTGGCCGGAAGAATGTTCACAGTGTATCATTGCGAGTAACGACAGATCTAATGCGGGCGGATTGTGCATCTGGGAAATGGTATACGCGGATCGATGTAGCTAATCGGTAATTATGTAAATCGGTCATATAAATTGTTTACGGTAAACGGTAAAACGTAAGTTATTCATTTTAAGAATTTATTTTTTATTAATCTATTCTAGAAAAATATCTGTCTTGTAGGTAAAGAGAAACATAAGATGTCATAATGTTATGTTCCTAGATATGTTATAATATGTCCCATATAGAATAGGGGCTGAGCCTTTTAGCTCAAGAGAATTTTTTTTTATTAAAAATATAATAATGCATATTCTATGTAATTCATTTAAATAACGCATTAGCGTAACGCTTAATGAAAAAATGACATGTGGAAAAAAGTACTAATGTCAATTTGTAAAATTCGGACGACATTTTTACACATTACATTGACACCTACTGCTCCTAAAGTCCAGTAGGTAGACTTCTAATTCTAAGCCCACGCAAAATGTCCTCCAATTAGGTACCAAATGACCTTAAAGCGAACATCAAAGCTCTCGCTGCATCGTAAAACTAAATTGCATGTAACCTTATACGACTATCAGTTTCTTAATATTGTAAAATTGGTTGTACCATCTGGCTGAGGTTTTACAGCGCCGCTCCAGCAGTATGATAGACGAATACTTAAAGAATATTACAATTTCTATTTCTTAACCTGATTCTGACATTACTGACTGCACAGTCGGTCCAGTCGTTCGGGACGTCGATTGCTGTGTTGCAAGTTGTACGTTAGATTTCCACCAGCACAAATTATTTATTGATTGTTTTTTTTTTTAAATAATGTCAAGTAATTGAATTATATCTGGATGTATAATTTTTTACATAAGTATTTTAACATAGCACTGGCTGATTTTAAACTCAAATCTTTTTTGCATCGATGTCATAGTTTGATGGAATATTTAAAAATATATATAGAACAAGAAAATTTGAATTAAAACAAGAGAATTATTACAGCAATTGAAGAACACGGGCATGTTTCCTTGGTCACTAATTTTTAGAATAGTATGTATATAAAAACTATATAAGCACTTCTGCACATCCAGCCATCATAGCTCTGGCTCCGCCGAGTTTAAAATCAAATGATCATTATATGAGTTGTCCAAGTATATTAATATAGGGCTTCAACATTATGTACTCGATATTAAAAAATTAAGGATTGGAAAGTAATAATTATTATAAAATAAAATTGTATACAAATTAACAGTTATTGAAATAAACACCAAACAGTATTGATTCTAGTACAACGGCGACCCTTTATTATAATACCTTTATTATAATACCTTTATTATAATACCTTTATTATAATACTTTTATTACAATACCTTTATTACAATACCTTTATTATAATACTTTTATTACAATACCTTTATTACAATACCTTTATTATAATACTTATAATTATCGTCATATTTAAGTGAACATATTTATATTCCACTTCTCACTTCACACAAGCACACGGACTGACGTTTTCACTGAAAAACTGTACAAGTCTTTTAAGTAAACATTTCCAGTGAGAAAATGATATGCTAAGACACAAAAAAAATCTCTAGGATAACAGTAACGGTGTATCCACACACACGTTGGTGCGTTTGCAAATTTAGTTATCCCTTACCACTCCTTTGTCAAGTGTCGCTCGATATTATATTTCTTACACCAACTCCTATGTCGAGTTACACTCGACATTATAGTCATGCAATTTTTAAAAATAATCTAAATTATCAAAAGTATTTTTTTTCCTTTTAAATAATATATTTCATTCTGAATATGCCGAATACGCAAAATACATATATCTCGTCGAATTTCGCCTTTTAGGTAATTTAAAAAAATATTAGGAGTTAAATATTAAATATTAAATATCACTTGCTAACGGTGAAGGAAAACATCGTGAGGAAACCTTCACACCTTAGAATTTATAAAAAAAAATATTTCTAAGATGTTTGAAGTTTGCCAACCCGCACTTGACCAGCGTGGCAGACTATGGCCTTAACCCTCTCAATATGAGAGGAGATCCGTATTCCAACAGTGGAATTGTAAAGGGATGAAAAAAAAATTAGGAGTTCAAAGGGTTAAGCCTTTTCGAGGTTGTTACAACACAAACTGTAAGAGAAATATTTTCCAAATTACTCTTTTGTGTCTTGTAATTTAAAAGTATGAATATTCGTTTAAAAATCAGAGCATTCTTAAAGCCAAATACGACGCATTATCTTTCACGGTTTAATGATAAAGAGAATTCACTAAGATTACCACGATGTGTATTAATTATTCCATGTTAGGATTATAAAGATATTTGTCATTCGGTGCTCTCTGCCTCCCATGTAAGGAACCTGCCATAGTGATATTTTGATAAGATAATAATTATACATGTCAGAACTGCTTTATAATTCAAAACACGGTTGCAAGGTGAAATTCTAAAATAGAATACATAAAACGGTAACTTAGTGGTCACCAATTTCGTATAATCGCTGGTCCGTTCCTAATACATATAAGTTAACGAGAGTGTGAACGCTCATAAAAGTATAGTTTGTAAATTTATGATAATAGGATACTTCGGGTCACAAATCATAGTGTCTGCGTAGGCGCATCTATCGGGCCCGAGATTGTTAGCCCCGCATTGTTATGTATTGGGCATAGATAATTCGGTTTATGGCGAGACGACGATAGTTGGTAGAGTCATAGAGCTCAATTACAGATTAATGAAATGGATTGTTTTTGGAGAAACTTGATTATCGATTGCTTTATTTAATTTTTATAGTACGTTAAATTTGCTATCTGTTGTTGTAAAGGGTAGTTCACAGATTTTTAGGATATATTGGCTGTAATAGGAGATACAATTTAGTAAATAAACCAGCGAGTGTGAAAACTATAATTATAGTATATAAATAGTGCAAATTTGACAGTGCTACCAAGAAATGTAATTAGTTCTGTAATATTCCAGTCGTATAATTCATTGCAATGCTATAATAAAAGCAAGCGGTATTGCCTCTTCGAATGAAAAACAATGTATAGCCCTTCTTAATTCTGAGCTGTTGGCGTGGTGGTTGGTAATAATAATTGTTTATCTGGTGGGCTTGGTTTCGGTTCTAGCCCAGGACAATTGTTAGTGCTAAGGCTAAGGAGTATTACCTTTGTATTATATAGATATGTAGCTACAAAAGTATGTATTAGAAATGTACATATATGTATGTACTTTATTAGCTGTTTATAATAGTATAGCCTTAGCTTCGTTTAGGTTGAAATAAGTGTCTATAAAGTTACAACTTGACATCAACTTTACAAAGATAATATTATTATTATAAGGAATTTGTTTAGAAATTTGTCTTTGAATTTAATATGATTAAATAATGTAATTATTTATTAAAACCACGAACCTAATTATACGGATAAGCAATGTCTAGTTGAAGTATTTCTCAGTATTTTCAGCACAATTCTAATCCAGAGGTTCTGACAATTTTATGGATAGAATTCATAATACGTTGCAACAAAAACAGTCTATTCAATTGAAAGCAGTCGAACAGACAAGACGCGAGCAAAAACTGTCAGACGATAGGTAGGGACGAATCGGTAATTCCGTTCCGTGAAGGAGTGGAATATTTAAAACGGTGAATAAATATTACTACTACGCAACATTGCATCATTATACAACATGAGATGCTCCTAGAGTTAAAGTTTAAAACATTTTTTTCACGATATAAAGACTGCCTCGTTGGTCAAGTGGTTGCAAGCGCGACTGCCGATGAGGAAGTCCTAGGTTAAAATCCCGGGTCGGGTACTATTGGATTTTTCTATCTTAGAATTTCTAGTAGTGACTCGGAGTCTGGATGTGTGCCCGGTGTATGGGAATAGGCTCACTACCTATTCCATGGGAAGTAAACGTAACTGGTTAAGGGTGGGAGTGTACTACACTCCTCTGCCTGCTCCTTCGGTGGTTTCCGGCGTGATGTTACGTCTTTTTTATATAATAGGTTACGTAATACGATTCGTTCTAAGATAGAGCATGCTTGCCAGGAATAGCCTAATCACACTTGATTTTAAGTGTCCTGAATTTTATGTGTACGGAAACACTCCGACGTTTTTCTATTGAGTCTTGTCGTATTTTTAGTGTGATAAAGCTATAGTACAAATTGGACCACTTCACGTATGTTTGAGAACTATATGGATATTTTTAGTAGTGTAAGCGTTTCCTCGTGAATTTTTTTCTAAATTGAACTTTTTAATGTCGGTATTCTTTTATGTAGGTATTACCTATATTTGCTATGTTGATTGTTAAGTTAATATGTATGTTAATTGTTCCGCATTTCAGCTATTTAGTTATTCCATTACTGCAAAGAAAAGAGGTAATATGTTTTGTTATCCTGTATAATATAATTTTGTTATGGTATAATATTGTTATATAAAATCCATTAGTATATAATATGATGTAATAATCGTCAAATACGCAATTAGTGAGAACAAACAGATAATTATTTTTTAATGGATTTCGCTTAACTGAATTGAAATACATATACCTATAGTCGTGAATACTTATTTATCTTCTTTTTATAGCTCCGCAATTGTTACAAATATAACAGATAATAAACAAAATACAAAGTATTTTTATTACAAGTGAAAAGACGCTTCTAGCCTACCTCATTAAGGACCTGGCGTTACTATATCATAAAGGTAGTCATAATAATAATAATTCTTTAAACGAAACTGAACATAAGAGCTGTTATTGTATTTAGGGACAGTATTTTTTAAACCGTTTTTTTGAAGAAGATTTTCTCTACACGAATATCAGGAACGTGTATGGACGCACCCTTAAAAGTTCCGAGTGAGCCTACATTTTTGTTTTGCGCATCATAAAGGAATAACGGGATACGTTCGGGGAACTGCGCATTTTTGCTTTTCCCTCCAGCCCTTTGTGTTTTCCATTAGGATTACACGCTTATATCTCGCCTAACGGGCATTACAGGTTTTCTAAGTTAATGTCATCTATTTCGTTAGCTTTGTGGTGTAGCTGAGATTTTTTGGTTTTTGTTTTTTCTTGTTAATATGTACTATTTATTTGTACATAAGAATATACTTTTGACATGTGTAAATGATGTTTGCTTACACGAGTACAATGGTAAATATAGAATCGCGGTCTAAGGCTATCTGTAATATGTATCTAGACTACTGCTGAGACTCTTTATACCCGGCAGGAGACAGCATTTCAAGGAATTCTCAATGTTAGGTATGTAAATGCCTCGTTGATCAAGTGGTCTTAAAGTAAACCGTGGAAGTGTACTACACTTTTCTGCCTAAATCACCGGAGATAACAGGGGTGATGTTACACTTTTTAAGGATCTATTTCCCCGGTGCATAACTTACCAAAACGTAAATTAGCTAGTGGTCAACGTCACCATTATCTAATGACTTACATAAGTAGCTGCAGGTTCCGACGTCGTAGATGTCGCCAATGCATTACCACGGTTAAATACCTTTGATATCGCACATGTATTTTGATTTTTATTTCGCGTCGATTCTTTCTTTACCGTTGAGACACTTCGGTGAGATAAAATTAAAAAAAAAGGTTTTTAAATCCTCACTTACATGGCGAGCGTCTGAATAGTCCCGATAAATTAGCCGTTTAAGTTAATACCTCGATAGCGGTATGAATCACGAGTTCTCGATTCGGTGCGAGATTGCCTTGTTTATTACAATGTTTTAGTGTCAACATGCTTTCCTCGTATTCTGTCACGGCAGTTTTACTTGTGACGACGACGATAACTAAAATAAGCACGATGTTTACAGATGTCAATTTGTATAACAATTTATAATGAGTAGCAAGAACAGGGATATTGTTGTATTAATTAATAATTTTAAGTTTAAATATCTGCCATTAACAATTCATGAGCAGGGTTGGTCACCGCCACTTCTAATATAATAATGTTATGTACATTTTTAATGCTAAGTATTAGTCGTTATAACCTTAAAGGAAAATATCATGAGGTAACTCGTATATGAACCTTGTCAATCCGTATTCAAGTAGCGTGGTAAAATATGGCGTTAACATTTTAAATCTTGGGCAGAGGTGCTTGGAACTTATAAAAAATATTGCATCTTTTCATGTATTTTTATACAAATCATAAATATACATACAATACATAAAGAGAATTACGACCTGCAATGTTTGTATTTTATTACAGTTCTTTAAAAATAAATATATAACAGTACTTTAAAAATAAACATGGGGTACAGTAATGCCAAAGATAAACTCTTTATATGCAACGCATATGGCAACCCTAGATCAGATGACAGAGGGCGATGGACGTTATATGAACTTTATTTTTTTATATATATGTGACATTATAAAAATACTTAAAAATCACATTATGAGAAACTTTTGTAACCTAAAAAGCGTTTTGCAATATTAACACGATTTTATTGTCATGTGTTTATGTAGTATTATTTTATATGAACTAGTTTCCTTTGTATATACATAATATATATATAAAATTCCATCGACATTAACAATAGTTGCCATCCATGGCGACATTATGTTGTCTTAACGTGAGATAGCCTTTTTCAAGAACCGAGCTAAAATTGTAAGAACCTTATCAGTTTTGGACAACATCGAAACATCGTAGACAATTCCTTAAATGTTTGTCATCATGTGTTTTGAAGCGGCAAATCGTAAGCTGGTCGTAGTCGTGTCGCAGTAGACATCACTAAAGGTTCCCGGTTGATCTTTAGATTTATTTTATAGCTCGCGCCGTGAGCGAGTGATTGATAATATTGTGATGCGTATACAAGTCGCTTTGGTCCCTTTGCCCTCTTCAAAGGGAACTGGGGCTGAACATGTCTGTTCTGTGTCCCTTTCTATTTGTTGGTTCCATTCAACAATTCCGCGATAGTCTTTTTTGATAGGTATTTATGGTATTCGAAGATTTTCTATTGTGTTTTTATTTGATTGATTTAGTAAGGTGTTTTTATATATTTTAGATAAGCTATTATATAATTATAATTTTTCGTGTTAGACTTTGTGTCTTAACGTGTAAAATGTAAGAGTAGGCACGGGCTGAAAATTTCCACCAGCTGGGTTCCTCACAAAACTATTTTATCCCTTTAGCTTGCAAACCAAATACATTTATAATATAATCACCAACACGTACGAAGTCGCGGATATTAGCTAGTGATTGTTAAATTTCTAACATAACACATCAATATCTTCTGTCCATAGCCAAAATAATATATTCTTTTGTGGTGTAATTCACAGTTGAAGCGGATGTTACGATATATCTTGAAGCATTTAAAATATTCCTGCTATGTACAAAATGAGATAAAAGATATGGGTGTCTAGTATGGGTAATAATACACCCAGTGTATCAATGTGCCGTGTACAAAAGATACTCCGTGATGCCTCATAAAGATAAGTATCTCTATAGTGGAATAACATTTTTAATCAGCTTATTATACACGTGTGCCGAGATGGTAACAAGTTAATGCCAGTATCGGGACAACGTTATAGACAATTACATATTGTTCGCTGCTTAGGACATGCCAAGTAGATTCTAGATTGAAGATTTGGCTTTCAAAGCAACAAATATGTTATTATTAATTGTAGATGGCGTTATGCTGTTCGAGTTCATAGCTCCTGAAGAACGAATAATCATAATGTTATAGTAATCGAACCTGGGACCCCGCGCTAGGTAATAATACAACGTTACGTTGTGATAATAAATGTATTGTTAAAAGGTGCGCCACGCATTAAAGCTTGGATTCTTTATTTACTTTATAAGGCAAGTTAGAGGACCGCGGAAGCTATTTATTATAACCTTTTACGGAAAAAGTATGAAACCATTTGAAACCTTTGTCGCGTGGGAGAACATATTATATACTCGTAAGTTCAGATTTTTTATTGAAAGTATTTATGTCATCGGTTTTATATAATCTTTTAACTGTCGACATCTAAAACAAAATAAGCCATATTTATATCATAAGATATATTATATAATAGTTATGATATATTACTTAGAATGTTAAAAATTGGTACTGAAGTAGGTTATTGATCATATGTATGGGAAAAAAAATCAGTAATTACAATAACGTTTAGTATGGAAGACATAGTCATTGAAGCTGGTATAAAAGACAAGGAATTATTTAGGAAAAATCATATAAAATATACTTTTAGAGTCATTGGAAAAGGTTATGTATGAGAAGAGTTACGTATTATGGAAATATGAAAGAACTTGCCATACAGTCATATGCCTTTCGTTACGAAGTCGTTAATATATACAACGTGTACTACACTCCTCTGCCTAAGTCTTCGGGGATTACAGGCGTGATCTTACGTGATGTTACTTATTAGTACCAATAAAGAAAATATATATAATGAGACAATATGAACAGAGTTTTCATCAAGAGTGGTTGGATGCGGAGTTATAGGCAACTAACACATCGATTTCATTTGCGTTTTTTGACTTTTACAAAGTATTTAGTTTCAATTATGACACATTTAAAAAACATTAATCAACGTAGTAAACATGCATGTTTTGTTACCGATTAACTTATCTGTTTTTTTTTCTCGCCACCCATGTTTGACCAGCAATAAATCCTTCTCTATCACTCGTCTAATGGACTCGCAAAACCACCAACAATGCTTCAACAAAAACATCGACGCCATATTTTATTATCTGTGTGTGTTCTATTGTCTAGTCTGAATTCCTTTCTGTTTTCAAAAGATTACCGTTTTAATAGCAGCGAGGACCTACCTGGGGTCGTTCCGACAAGATTATGTATTTGCACTTATGGGATTTTAGTTGTTCTGCTCAACGAGTGTATTCTGGTGTCTTTATTATAATGGTAAACGCACATTAACATTATCTATGCGTTGTACATTCTTACCATTAAAATATTGTTGTAATCATATTTTTATGTTCCAGAGCTATTACAAGTTTTATAAGAGAGGTTTGTAATACGTATGAAAGTAATTAGTAGTTCAACAAAACGTATATCTTATTTATTTCGTATCAATAAACGTATATCTCATGTAATGCACTGCTGGCCATATATGGCCAATGGCATACCTGTCAAAATGAGTACCATCAGATGCTAACCTCAACTTAGTCTATCCAGCTAGTCGTAAATTCCTCCAGGCTATGTTACATCGATCAAACAAAAGTAAAATGAAAAAAAAATTAAAGCAAAATGGGAATATAAAAATAAAAGCATGTCCTTATCAGAATTCCGTTAACGACCCACCCCTTTTGTAACTGCAAATGGCGAGGAATGCTCTAATTCCGTTCCAGAAAACTGCAGATAAGGGGTTATTTACAACTGTATGTTTGTCAGAGTTATCTCAGCAACCGACTTGGCACGCAGTCAGCCCACTTCATGAATATGGAGCGACACACTAAAAACGTGCCAATAACATTTTGTAAACACTTGTACTCTATTGCTGGAAATGGCCACATTTTTACTGTAACCAAAATAATTGTTACAGCAAGAAATTTGATCTAGGACGACTTAACCTAACCTGACCTAAACTGGCCTAACCTACCCTAATTGTCTAATTCAAATAATCTTACTACCTACGAGTACATTCATCAGATAGAAACGAAAGTGGGAATACTCAATGGTTTCTATTTGTACATTTAATCATCCTAGCAAACTAGCATACTGGAAACCTCATAGTAAGAGGTTATCATCTTCTATTTGCAACATCCTAGTGGTAGCCAAAGCGTTGCCAACTTTGAAAGAGAGCTGTCTTTGCAATTTCCTGGAATAAGTTCTCAAATGAAAACTAGTGAATATTCGAAATTTGATAATTTACTATTTTAAAGCAAGTTCGCGATAGTTTGGTGTAAATTAGGCATAATATTACTGGTAGACATTTAACCGTTGAATATAATTCAAAATAGAATCCAGATATAATAGACCGCCACATCTCTGGTTTGAATACGGAGTATAACCATATATTTCTGCTCATTTGTTTTTGTAAGATATCCATAGAGTAATTAAAGTATAGAGAAAAGCAAGAGAAACAAAATAATGAAATTTGATACGCTACTTTTAAATAAGTAAGTTCTTAAATGGACTCATTGAAACTCAAACAGACAGACGATTTTATTGATCTGACAACCTAGTGTATTACAAAATAAAACATGGGCAGAAATCCGAGTAATAGATATTTTTTTATTTTATGCTGCTGTTCTTGATAATATTTGTGTCTGGCATGACTAAACAAACGAGTTGGAGAGTAACAATTTAAATATTTCAAGATAATCGCGTCTGTACGTTACCTTATCTGTGCGCTGCTGAGGTGTTTATCCGCTAATGATCCAAGACAGCTCGCTTTGAATAGCTCGTTGCGATTCTGAACACCGCTGTGCTAGCGACAGCACGTGGGTTTGCCTCCATTTTTAGGTTCACGCATAGTCATTTATAGTTCAATATCAGTAATCCAACATTACACCTGCTTACATTTATTTGTTTGTTTTGTATAATATAATCGCTCATCATCTTTCCGAGTGCCAATCTATTACTTCATCACCAAAAGGATTTTTTAATTCATATAGCTTTATTCACTGTAAGGTGTACAAATACAAATATGTATTAATTGAACGTGAATATTTGGCACTCTTTACTTTCTGCCTGCCGCGTAAGGGGGCTGGTTTGAACATTTAATAATAATAATGAGGACCGTCATATAATGTCAACATTCATTCAATGATTATCATTCACTCACTGGTTTTGGGCATTGCTCAGGTTACAATTGATCAGGTAGAAAGGTATCAGAAAAAGCACCCAGCACTGTATAAGAATAAGAAAACAAAATTTGTTCTGTTGCAGTACGACTTAAATTAGCTAACTAATGACACACGTGACAGCTTATCGCATGGCCAGTGTTGAAGAATTATCTTACAAGCGGTCTAAACTATGGCAGAGCATACTCCGGCTTGATTGGAATACATTTATATTCTATCTCATGTCTTTTCATTATTTAAGTAGTCCTTGGGTTCATAATAAGCTTGGCTGACTTTTTAAATATTCAGAAAGTTGATAAGTTTTGTGAAGCATTTCATAACATTATATCTTAGGCTTGTTAAGAGAAACGAGTTAATATTTAATATTGATGAAAGTGATGTTCTGCACCTAAGTAGTACATAGACTCTATAACTTTGTTGTATAGTATTTCTGAACTAAGCCTAGAATAATTATAGATACAATGGCATCCCAACATCTCAATTATGTGGCCAAGAATGGCAACGCGCTTGCAATTGACTTGCCATGTATAAATGGCATCTAAATGTTTTATCAATAGGGTTGTCACATGACTAAAAAATTTTCTGAATTTAAAATATAGAAATGATTTATCTACTCGATGAGAGAGCGGATATGCTACATACGTAATATACAATGAATAAATAACATACGATGAAAATACATTTTTGAACTTAGTGGAATCTGTATCCCATTTATTATGTTTATGGTTTTCAGCAGGCATTCAACATCCGGTCATCACACAAATAAATGGATTTATAATTAAATTAAAATTTATATAATAGATGAAACATAACTGAAAGATAGTATTGGGGCGTTCCGATTCTAACTCCATATATAAAATATAATAATAAACTCTGAAAATGCGCCTAAACTTGTAAGTGCCATCCCTGTTTGAAGTTTGGATATTCATAGCCTATCGCTTATAAGGAGAGCTATAAAATGTAACGAGTGTAACAATGAAATGTGAGAAATATTTGTCGTAACGTAACTTTTTGTGTAATTGCGCTTTTCACATACCCATTTTGCAACTTGGGGAGACGGGAGTAGTTTTATTTTTAAAAAAAGTTATTAAAAATTAGTTAAAGTTATTAGTTTAAAAAAAGTTATAAAAGTAGTTTTATTAATTAATATAAAATTATATTTATATACAATTTCATCGGTGTCTACACTGAATCACTAGATCTAAAATCCTAGACCTGTCCGTTAAGAATTCGAATAAGAGATGGAACGCTGTATTCTAAACCATTTTGATACGTCGACCATTTATGACCTATTCCTGAATACTTTCCATACTTAGAGACTATCCCTGTCAATAAAGTAGGTACTTGATGATTATGGTGGTAATTATCTTGATGATAATAATAATGATGTTGATAGTTATCGAATTCTGTGGACAAGGTATGGTATAACTCTATAAGAGATCTCTTGTTAGAAATGTCACGATAAATAAATACATGTAATCTCAGAGTTCTTGTTTACTAAATTGTACGAAGTCTGCCGATCAGTACTTGATCAGAATAGCAGAATATCACTTTAATTCAGGATGACGAGAGATCTGACTATAACAATGCAATAATGAAAGAGTTCATGTCGATGACGCATTATTTTAAACATATTACAGTGCCTGATATTTTTTGATTTCTGTCTGGAGTCTCTGTCCAGTTTGTTACAATCGCAAGCCTGTGGAATGAAGTTTAGCTTCAGCTCAACTTAAGCTGGACATCAATGCCTAGCTGGACCTTCCGATCAAATCGGTAAAGCGGAAGACACCCTCCAAACAACTGAACCCACAATACCCATGCCACTTCATTTTCAAAAAGCATTTTAATAACATTACCGTGTCCTTATTGTTTGTAACGTCGGACTACGGCTATTACCTACTTGAATAGGCCGAAGTCTTTTCATTAATTTCAATTTCATTCCCCGCGGAAGTTATAACTCATTCATTTGTTTGTATGGACGACTCTTCAGAGAAATGTCCTTTTGTGCGGTGGTTGTTTGGAAGTGTTACGAATAGTGGTATCTATTAGCCACGTATTTAAATACGATAATCGCTTGTACTACATGAAAATGTCTGATTTTTTGTTAGATTGACATCGTTAATGTTAATGTGACAATATAATTGATTTAAGAAGGCCTCGGCCGCCCACTCGGCGATGTTTGTACGCCTTTTTTTTCCGGACATATCGTACGATTTGTTTGCTCTACCAGTTTTATGTGTTTATATGTTTTTTCGTTTTGGTTTTGGGACGCTCGCTGCGAATGTGGCTTTCATTGTCGCTGACAGATCGAGACGCTCCGTCAAGATTTATTTTATATTGACGAATGCATTTCGCCCACGACTTCGAACGTCTTACAATCGTCTACACGTGTATTTCGATAGTCCTATTGGATATCGAATATCTTCTTAGTGTTAAGACGTTATAACTTATACTACCTATGAGTTTTGTTTTGTGTTCTTTAATATTACTGGTGCCAGCGGATGTCTTTTTTCACCGTTCTTAAGTTAATTTTATTTATAAGTTTTATAATTCATTCTGTGAAAATATGGTGTCATGGTAAAAGAATACTAATTTTGATATTACGAGTATAGTAGTACCTTTGTCTCCTATACCTATTTCCTTATTAAATTTATATTTTGTGTTATTTTGTTGGTCAATTTTAGTTTGGACCTATCATAGCTTACATTTTACGGTTTTTCTTATGTGGAATGCTATTTTCATTACTTATCTACAGAATTTTGGAATCTTATAATAGTTTGTCCCATTTCATTAATTAAATATTGTTCACCCAAGGTCTTTTTGATATAGAACGATAAAATATAATTTATTAACACTCCATAATCTTTCATACCAATTTTCGCATATTAACTGCAAAAATATCAAATTTAGTAAGCCAGTCGGTTTTCTTTTGTGTATAAAAATTAACTATTTTGTAGATGTTGAAGTAACTTTGTCAAAAACCGTACGAAATATTCTTAAAAGATATATTATTTATAACATGTCACTCTACGAATATCCCATTACTAGCAAGGGTTTTGGCTAATTTGACGGACGACTTTAAAAGTTCAATCGCCACATCGTAGTACAAAATGATGCGGTCTATTTTGTTACAAAACATCAATAAAATATGATAAAAGAGTTATTATATTATATTATTTTAGTCATAGCGAGCCCCTAACGGATGTTAAGGTGTCTTTGGTACTCTACAT
>DWMG01001669.1:0-14692 GCA_018244855.1 Elbella merops | reverse complement strand
GAAAGAAGTCATGTGGAGTGTTTTACAAGAAAGCTGGAACAATAGATACAATTGACAAATTGATTGCTCGTATGCCGAAACTAGTGAAAAAAGTAATAAAATGCAAGGGAGAGCGTTTTGACAAAATAACTGTTTAAAATATGAACAGCATTTTTAACGTAAATGCGTTTCATTTTCTTTTTGATGTATGTATATTAGTAAGTATTTCAATTAATAATTAAATATCTTGCTTTTTATTTTGAGCTTTATTTCATTTTCATTCTTTGACGTAGGTGGTCTCAAACTTTTGACCAGCAGTGTATATTTTGCGAGAACTTACGTATAAAAAAAACTATGCGTCACAAAGATTTGGGCATACCGGCAAAAATCAAAAGTAAAGGAATATTGCATATTTTAAAAACAGATTTTTTGCCAAAATAGAAAAAAAAAATCGAAATAACCAGGATTAACACAAGACGATTTCTGAAGTTTTTGTCCAGCGGTTTATCAGTAAGGAACCCATTGTATTGTGCGGCAAGGTTTGGAAACAAATTAAGTTTGGTTCATATGAGGAGCTCCCTAAAAAGCAAAGGGACAGAAGTACAAGGCGGTAAATAATTATATGTACATCAAAGGTACGAGAAGTATGACGAAATAGATTCCTTAAAACATTATCAGCGCATTAAATTAAGAGTAATTTCTAAGATTCCTATCAAATATATACAAGAGTTTGCCAAAATACGGAGTAAATATAAATATTGAGATTTTTTAATACTTTGTTGAAATATCGGAGTAAGAGATTTTCGATAAATGCATTTAGTTCTGCATCTGTTTAATGTCTATGTAACAAGCTATGGAACGGTAATGTAAACTACGAGCAATAACTTTTTAGGCCAAGTCGGGTGCAAAAACGGACAAAAATGGGGCAGAATAATATCCTTATGTAAAAACTATATTTATAAACATTTTAGTAAAGAAACATACCTATAATATTGATATAACAAATTTCATCAAGAGCGGATGGCTACATCGAAATAGATATAAACGATAATAACAATAATAATGATAATAATATAGAGATATATAACTTGAAATAATCATATAATGACCAATGGCGCTCCTAAAGACTGGTTTAAAATCGGGGTAACTTGCCGTTGCAACTAAACACATAAATTAAAAATTAGAATTCTGGAAACAATCTAATACGATTATGTTGTTGTAAAAGGAGCAGATTCTAAGGCACAACAAAATGGCGGCCGGCCGTCTGTTGCGCCACATACCGGTATAAATTCCTCATTTAGGTTCAGTGAGAGCCAAACGCAGTTCGCTAAATGCGCTGAAGACGGAACTCGTGCAACTACCTGTCGCATGCGCCCAAACAGCACCGGCACTGCTCGTGAAAGTGACAGATAGATGCGAAGAGAGCGTAACAAAGAACCTAGAGGTGAATATGGAATGTAAAATCGTGAGTTATAGAACGAAAGAAGAGCCGGCAGTAATGTAAGGAAAATGCAATCTTGGCACAAATACGTATACTCTGCTGTTCTCACTTTATGACTGACGGTCGCTAGTTATTATTCTACTGGCAGGAGATGTCATAATGCAATATATTTATGAAGTTCAGAAAAACGTGGATATTAGATGTCACGTATTCAGGATCTCGATATGACGTCCATGTCATCAATTGACTGTTTACAACGTAACAGTTAGACTAAACTGCTTTCAAAAAAAGGTCATCGTCAGAAAATCTACCGTGTAACATAATCTCTGTGCTTGCTAAATAAACATAAATATTTAATTGCGTATAAATGCAAGCAAAATACGATTAAGTAATTACTTATAAATAAACATTTTAAAAATATAGTAGGTGGGTACCTACTTCAAATGTCAAATTTTCAATAACAAATAAATTTTTAAAAGTAATAAGAATAATATATAGATCATAAAGGCAAATATCAAAAAAATTGAAAAGAACGCACCTAATCCTCGAAAGCAAGAGATTCCAGAAGTAGAAGAACGATAGAGAAGATACACTAAAGCGCGATACGAACGCTCCGCTACGCAGCTTGTTTCGCACTGACACTAGCAGAATGAGAGAGAAGAAAATGGCCGTCACGACTACAGCGACACGGCCTGTGGAACGAACGCGAACTAACCTTACAGTATAGGCTGCAATCAGAGAATATACAGTCACCGTCAAAAAGGCCGCTATCGAAGAGAAAACGGGACGCTTATATACAGAAACACCAAGCTAGTACGGAATACTAAATCCCAGCCGCGGAAGATAAATACAAGTTTACCTAACGTGCATTACTCTGTGGAATTTGTACCCACACATACGTACAATCAAACAGGGGGCGTCACGTTGTGTTAGCATAACTCTCATTCTCTTGTATTCTACTTTTTGATAATTCTATGAAGTGTATGCATTTGGAGATAATCCGATAGGTTTCTAAGTAGTTAGGTTTGTTATTAAAGTCAAAAATAACTGAAATGAGTAAGAGTTTGATGTAATTATTAATTTCTGTATTTTATATATTAATCCGTTTCTTAATTTAATTAACCCAATTTAGAAATTCCGTTCAATTTTGTAAGCACCAGTTTATAGCTTAGAACACAATGATCCACGTTCATTTTACAGCAATTAAGTGTAAAATAGGTCATCCGACCCCATATTCTTACAATATGTCAAGAAAACCCAGAAGACAGTCTGGAATTTATAGATAAAAAGTTCAATAATATAATTATTATTGAGATCGTGCGACGTTGCCACTTTTACACTCGCTTGTCTAGTGGGCCGCTCGGCTCGAGCCGAACATGGCCGGGGGTTGCCGAATGAAATCGAAGCACCGTCCGTCATTCTTATATATACAACGTACAGAAAGTCATCACAAAAATAGATATTTGCATAATGCTACAGACCTATTCCAATTATGTAATCTAGAAGGAAACTAAAAACATCTATAACAGCTGTTTTCTGTTCAGTACGAGGCAGTCTAACTCAACAATCACTAGTGGCACCTGTCCTTGATAAAAATGCTTATAAAGAAATTAGCAAACACAACCAATATAACTGTCTTAAAAGTATATTATACGATATTTTGTTCTCTTTTCTTTTCATACAGTTCCGTGAATAAGTAGGCGTGCACTCAAAGAAACGGTAAACTCGGCAAAAAATATGTACCTACATGCGTTCCTGTACTTACTTTGTACAATATCGGTCAATCTTGAGAGAATTCATGTATTTGTCAATTATATTAATAGATTGCTTCATTGGCAGCAAATTGTATAGAAAAATTCGATTGTGATAAGTTGCTACACCTATCTAAAAATTCGTTAAAAGCCCTCGTGAGATCCATCTTTTATCTACTACTTTATAAAAATAAATTTTCTATGATGTCGTGGACTAATATAAAGAGTACACATAATATGATATTAGTTAAATTTATGCGATTTAATTTTTTTCCAAACGCAAAACATACGGATATTTTTACTCTATACACGTCGGCATTGACGCTACTCGTCCCTGCGACTGTTAATAAAAATAGTAACATCGCTATAACATTATACAATGCTAGGTTTATTAGTCGTACGAGATCGGAGCCAAGAGACTTACTAGCAATGGACGAGGTACTGTGTTGTTGTGCGGCTTAAAGAAGAAATGATTCATAGGGGAAATAAAGAGCAACGTAGAATGAAGCGTTACAAGAAGTAAAAAGATATATAAGATTTTAACAAGCTTTTTTTTCATACCAGAGTTGTACTATTAAAAAGGAATATTCTATAGTGTAAGTGAAGGTAAGTGGACAAACAAAGCCAAACCAAGAACTTGAAGTCTATTGAAGGTAAAATAACAATAAATATATGATGTGGAGACGATGCGCTTGTCAAAAGTGGACAGAGCGAAGCGGCAAGTGCTCGGAGCGAAAGGGAAGAGAACAAGTTTGCGTCAGACCAGGCTTGGTCGATTAACCTCAACATGGCGAACGATTCTATAAAATGTGTTATCACGAGTGGATCTTGAAATGTGACCCAATGATACATAACAACGGAGAAGTTTCAGAACCTAATATACATTTATGAGAGTCGAAGAACATTGCCTCCTCACATAAAAAAAAACAATAAACAGGTTCGGTAGCATTACCACGAATTAGGTAGGAAATCTTTTTCCAATTTTTATGACATTTGTATTCCAGAACATTTTTATGACATTTGTATTCCATTTGGACAGAAATCCAGGAATACCTTAATAACATGAACCGGAATAATATCCAGGACATATAAGAATCATAGGATTTCGGACCAATGTGTGCACGATATAATTATAGAGAAAGTACAAACAATTTATGTGTTTTAGAGAATAATGCCTGTATTGAAAGAGGTAATTAAGATTGCGCGGCAAAATTGGGTGGCAATATATCGGCTTCCTGCCCTAATAATACCTCACATACAGGAGAAGTATTATGCTATTTTACTAGATATTAAGCCTATCATCTTTCACACGTTAAATTTATTAATATTTATCTTTGCATATGCAGGTATTTAATCAATTGTAGCTTATCAATCTTATCCTGCATATGCGCATGAACAAGAACTTCACAATAACGTGCTGGCACAAACGGCAACGTCGCTTCACTTCATACAATTTTAGAGTTGGAGGCAATGCGACGTTGCCGCTCCGAGCTATTTTATTTAACCAGATATACCTATAGATGTAGTTGTGTAGCTGTTGGTAAGCAGATTGTGATAATGAAGACCTGTCATCTCTTTCATGACGTTTCCATGCGAGAATATTATTAAATTTATTTGCTTATCTTTATATTTTATTGCTAACTACTTAACTTCCTTTATCTTTATCTTTTTTCTTTATTATGCAAGTCAGACTATCAAGTGAGATAGTCGGTAAAAATTATCATGGATCTTTAAAGAGCAAAAAGAAGAGAAGAAGAATAGTTCTTCTATTATGCAAATTTTACATTTTGTAAAATACTACCTTTGTATTTATTGAATTTTTTCAGAGTCTACTATAGACGTAATCCAATGGAAGTAGGTGGGCAGTTAATGAAAGAAGAATTGTTTTTTTGTCGATCATAAACCTGTAAAAGAAAGGATTAAGGATATACTCACCAACTCCATGCGCCCAAGGTAAACAGAAGAGAGCTTCAGCAGCTGCAGGTAAAATTGCCGTTGACCGCGCACGAAGTTTCTCGCAAGAGGGAGAGTAATTGAATGCCAACAATTGTACCGTGACTCAGAGCGGGCGTCAACGACCGCCATCTTGTTATATGGATTGACCGTGAGTAGGAGTGAGATAGATATATCTTATGAGTACGCTTCGGCGCGTTGAGGCCCACGAATTGTTATTCTGTACTTACTTCTATTTTCTTCTCCCTTTCTGGATACAAATTGATGATGTAATCACAAACGCCTGATGATTTTAATGTAGGAGCTCAATTTAGGGTATTACAATAATTCCAACGTGAAATTTGACAATATATCGACAAAGAAAAGTCAAATGGAATTTTTTGAATGTAATATGCTATCTCTGTAGTCTGTACACTTTTGTTTCTTGATTGACATTTGTCAATAATATTATCCAGATGCTGGCATAACTTATTAGTGCTTTCGATATTATAGTCTCAATTTCCTTGATTTATCCTATCCTATTTATAAATGACCTGCTGTAGTTGGGGCACTAATGATATTTCTGTTAGTAGATGGTGATTAATAAAATACAATGATATTGTTCGCTCATTTTTTCTTTGCTTTGCCGATATTTTCCATGTGCTATGATGCATGGTCACCTCCTCAATGGGTAGGCATATAATATGTAGTAATATGGGCGATAATTGTGAAAATAAATTGTAAATTCGTCAACGTGGGCTTTTCAATATATCCCATGAATTAATTTATCTCGGACTGCTTATTTAGCAAAAGAAATTTTTTACTTCTGTTTAATGTAACCTATTTTTAGAGGTCGATCATAGACTGCCATCTATTGAGTAACTGAAGAAACTTCTGTGTTTTGTAGTGTGTTGAAGCAATTACCGGATTGTGTTACATAACACAATGTCGGTAAACACGATTTAATCGCTGAAATAAATGTCATTAATAAAGGTTAATTCTATGCCTCTATTGAAATGAAACTGAAATAATACAAAGCATGCATTATATACATTTTAAAAGGGGTTTGTACAGCATGTAATTTGGATTTATGAAATAATAGTAGACGATTCCATCTACGGGAATACGTTAATGTCATTTATAGAGTAAACTATAACTTAATTGGTTTTTAAAATTTTAAATATATTTAATTACAAAATGCAATGAAATAACTGTTAATCCAAGCAAATCTTCTGTCGCCGAACAGAACAGTCCCAGAACAGAACTATTTCATTATTAAACGAATAACGTAACGTCAAACTTGACAAAGCTTATAAATATTTATTATTTGTCAACTTAAGGTAAACAATCCGATAACCTAGCGTTTTAAAAATTATGTTATATTTATTTTAATTGAGAGTTATTTATTTTTATTTTTAAGCCTTAAATAAATATGTTAAGTTTGGCAACGAAAAAGGCGGTAATTATTATTGCAGCTGTTATTTAATATTTTATTAGAAATTATTAACAAAAAAAAATTCCAACAATTCACAATTGCTATATTTTCTAGTTTCCCTTGCGAGTGGCCTGTCAATTATTGCCGATTAGAAACAGTAGCTACAGTCAGGATCTTGAAAATCAATATTCAGACACCCAAAAAGAGCAAATATTGCGGATAGTTAATGATAAAAGTGCAGATACTTTGGCAAGGTAAATTTTGATTTATGTACTGAATATATTTCTTTAATCGATCTAACTTGATGACTCACTGAAGAATATTATACGCAAGTAATAGTATAATAATCTTCTGTTTCGGTTACTATAGGTTATTTGCCATGTTATATTCACTCATTCGTGAGAAGACTGTAACATGTCATAATCCATATTTTTCAGAAAACGACTTTGAGAGCTCGACATCATAATTATTCCTACTATTATTATAATAATCATAAGTGATATAATATGATAGTCATAATAATGAATATTAGAATAGTTATAGAATAATTATGATTTCATACTTTCAAAACCACTTTCTGAAGAATACAGTTGTAAATTTTATTAGCCTGCTCGCCACTTGCTATATTACTGTCTCATTGGTGTAGTGGGTTCAAGTGGGACTACTGTAAAATAATGTTAATATGCTCTCATTCCCATTACAGGTACAAGGTGACAAAGGTGAAATTAAAGAAAATAACAGAATGGGTGCAGAAAAGTGGTTACATAAAATCCATATCAGACATGAAAACCATAGAGGGTTTTTCAGAAAAAAATGTGAAAAAGCTGTGTGATAGTATTTTAGAAGGACCTCAAAATAAGGAGTCAAATCTCATAATAAAAATGAAGGGGATTTTGCATCCAATTATGCCTGAAGTTGTACGAAAGGTAAAAGAAATAACTAATTACATCTTATTAATATCACCCACTCCTATATCATTCAACTGCTGATCATGGGATTGTTTTTTGTATTAAAAAGAGTTATCTTTTTAAACTGCAATATATATATATATTATATTTCATGCGTTAAAAACTGACTGCTTTTTGTATTATCCTGGAGTTGGACTCATTTTTACGCCACAAGTAATAATCAATATGACCAGTTAAATATTGAATTTAAAAATAAAGAAAATCATAAAGAAATGAAAAAAGCAAACAATTGCTTCAAAGTAAATAAAATTACACCTGTAATTCCCGAAGGAGTAGGCAGAGGATTGTAGTATACACAAATGTTTCACCATGTTATGTGTAAGTCCCATGTAAGCCTATCGCCATACACCTGGCACAGATCCAGACTCCAAATAACTACTAGAAATTTGAAATGAGAAAAATCCAATAGTATCCGAGAAGGGATCTGAACCCAGGTCCTCCGGATTGGCAGTGATGCTTGCAACCACTCGACCAACGGGGCAGTCACAATGTCAAAGTAACAAAAGTAGATTATATAATTAATAGAAAAATGTCATTTCTTATTAGATGTCTCTTGAGTGTTTATACACTTGATGATATATATACACACTTAACTAATATATGCTTTTTGGGATGGCCCATTAGTTTTGAATTTATACAAGTACCAACTTCATAAGCTCACACCAATTGCAGTGAGGTTGGGCTGGGACATATATATCATCAAATCTTATTTCCATCCAAGAAAAAATTCGAGTTATTTTTCAATTGTCATAAAATATGTTTTACTTCAAAATCATGTGTACCCTATGTGTGGCAGCAGGTTTACAAGCTATAAAACAGTCTTTGGAAAGAAGCAGTTACTGAGTAAGAATGTTTCTCTGTGGGTAGGGAAGGGTAGGTGTGATATTGTGTTAAGAAACAGTGTTATGAAATGTTAAAATGTATATAATTCCTGATTTTTCAGAATTGCAAAACAGTTCTAGCAGTTTATATAATAGCCAACTCTATAAGCTGGACTCTCATAGACAGGGGTAACTATGAAGTAATTGAATGGAAGTACAAGCCTATTTTGTATCCAGGTGGAAAGAACATCAAAATTACTGACATCTTAAATATAGTAAGTATTGTGTGCAGTCACTGGTCCTTTAACACCTGCAAAAACAAAGATGTAATGGCTTAAAACATATGTACACAATTGAATTTATTTAATTAACAGCAAAGTGGCTGGCAGTGGTTGGACTCGAAGAGCTGAAGATCGAGCTCAGTGGTGTGTCATTGGAGAGGCCTATGTCCAGCAGTGGAAGGGAATAGGCTGATAATGATGATGATGATGATGATGATGATGATGATGAATAAACAGCCATATTACATGAAAACTATGAACTTGCTAAAGGGGTGTATAAATTTATGACATACTTCTTCTACAGGCATGGCACACCACAAACATGTTGCCCACAGCTGACATCTACGTTATGAAGGTGGAGGCAACCACTCTGAGAGCAGCCGGCAGTGATCCCAACAACTCCAAAGTGTTGGGGGTGAATCTGCAGAAGGCACAGATGATATCTATGATTGTCACTTTCATCACTGCACGGTCTAATGATCTGGGGTAAGATTACTCATAAATTATATAGATTTCATTTGTGAAAATGGAAATAGGCTAGCTAAGAGCCATGTTGTTAACTTAAGGTGATGATAGGTTTCGGTTTTTAAATTGATAAACCTACTTTTAAAATTATATTGGGAACAAAACGAAAGTAAATGAATTTTCTGAGATATCCCTTGTGTCTATTACAAAAGCCCTACCAGATCAATTTTCAATTAAGTGACATAGCAAGGAATTATTTGAGCAATTAGATGTATCAACTTCTGTCTGTATATAGAAGAACAAGCCAAGAATAATAAATCTTAGTAAAAGGTAACATCACGCCTGTAATCCCCGATGGGGTAGGCAGAGGAGTGTACTACAATCCCACATTTCACCAGTTTCACATTTCACCAGTCCCATGGAATAGATGGTGAGCCTATTGACATACACTGGGCACAAATAGAGACTCCAAGTCACTACTAGAAATTCTAAGTTAGAAAAATACAATAGTACCCGACCAGCGATTTAAACCCAGACCCTGTCGATCGGTAGCATCGGCAACCATTCGAGCAACGAGGCAGCCTAATAAATATCTATGTATAATGGAAAAAATATGTCCACTTCTATTATTAATATTTTTCAGAGAGCAGAACGAGACAACCAAAGGAGTAGACAAAAAACTTACACAAAAGGTCTATTTTCTTAGGCCAACACTACCTTACAGGTAATGTACCTTACATGTAAAGAATGAGAATGAGGAGAGTGAGTGGGCTAAATGGTCTACTAATGGTGGTAGTATTCATTGAGTGAGTTACATTAATGCAGAGAGTAACTTCTTTTGTACTATTGATAATTTTTTGCATTCATTGGCATTTTTAGATTTTGTATTTTTTTAGATTACACGGCACTCTAGTGGGTAACGAGCATGTGTCCACAGATCAAACAGTGGAGCTGCTGCTTCAGAAAAACATAGATGGCGCTGACAGGTCGCGGGTATATGTACCGGATTATTTGAAATCGATGTTCAGGTCGCAAAAGGACTTGCAGCAGGACATGTTGGGACAGTGCTTGTTACTGGCCATTACGTTCATGGACTTGTGTGTGTTTATGAATAAGGATGTCATAGAGAAGTTGATCAAGCGGGACAAGTGATTGTCTATGGCGTAAACATCTGGCTATGAACGAAATTTTACGCTGTAAAAACCAATGGACTATCTTCATTGTGATGTACGTTAGTACTTAAGATTATATAAAATAAATGAGGTTGTCACGTTGCGTGGCATGTCGTTATTCTGACAAAAAAGTGACGCGTTTTACTCATTTATTTACCTACGATATTAGTAAGACAAGACGATGTAATATTGTCTAACCGTATAATAGATATTGGTAAATTATCCTAATAAGTATACTTAAGTAAGTTAATTCGGCAAAATTATTTTGACACAACCGAAACGCGAGTTGTATTTAACTTTGTGAAAATAATACTTGATACATAATATTGTGTATTTCTCATGTTATCGAAATTTCATAACATAAGGTTAAAATCTCTGTAGAAGATGATTGTCGTTAGAAGTATAGTCAAGTTTTTTAATTTAATCAGTTTGAGGAAAGCTTGCTTGAATTGTAGAATGTTGCAGGAAAGTTTTTAAACAATACCTCCTTAGATCTTAGAACTAACAAAGGGAATATTAATGTAGCTGTTTTTTATGTATAGAGATGTTTTAAATTAATATAACGCTTGCTAGATGGCGCTTGTGCTATTCTAGAACAATGTAATAATAAGCGTGTTAAAAAGCTATATAGCTGTTCTAAAATATTATAAAAAGTCTTAAATAGATCACAAGCAGATGTTTCGGAAGAGCTTTCTTTAAAGGTAATGAATAGGAAACGTCCACCACGTTAGGTACCATTCTTTGTTTTCAAATATTTTTCATGGAGCCTAAAGTTATTACCAACATTAATTCGCTAATGTTTCCGTTAACAATCATACTCTGGAAACATTTCATCAGTTACTCAATTTTTTTTGTTGCTATAAACCATAACGGGCTCTGGACGTCAATATAATATTGGAAACACGTATATAGTAATAATAAGCGTTAATAGATGGCGACATTGTCGGGTGGTTGTCGGGTATTAAATACCTATAAACGTCAATAGATGGCGCTTATTAGGCCGGAAAAACTATCACGTGTACTGTCTTGACAAAAGATTTGTTTCGTTTCATCATAAAAGTTCTGTTTTCAAGGAATAGTGTTTTCAGTGCTAGGGCTAATATTTCTAATTCTATAATAAAACTGATGCAAAAGAAATGTATACGCGCTAAAATCGGCATGCACCATGAGAATCATTCAAACCCTATGTTCAAAACTATGTGTATTATCGGTACCCTGTACGTATGTTTATGAAGTAGCTCCATTTGTAAAAAGACATAGTCAATTATTGACGAAAACAAACTGAACTAGACATACGAATAGGTTAATTGTCCAAGCGACGGTGAAAACTACCCGTTGTCCTGCCTGGAAAATCGGTTTACAGTAAATATGTTAATTTACATTTAAAATTTTACTTTTTAATTTTGCAATTTGATAATTACTGCATACGAATCGATGTGTAAGAAGATAAAAAAAAAACAGAAAGAACCGCTCAAAATTATGTAATGTTGTCAATTGGTTAGCAAATTAAATTTGGTGACACACCGATTACAGCACCATTTACCAGGTTCATTTGTGAATTCTAGTCTTACGGGGGCCCACTCGAATGTGTATACAAAAATGTCATTAAATTGCTTCTGTGTGTCATTAAACGCTTCTGTAACGTATACACGTATAACACGTGTAAATAAATGAACACGTGTAACTTAAATCATAGTTAGAAATCGAAACATAGCGCCATCTACCCTGTTATTTAAATTAAGTAGGTGTGTTACCAACAGATCGTCATCTGTTGGATGCTTATAAAATTAATCAATATTATAATGATGTGTTATATAAAAAAATTGCAATAACAATCGCGGACCTTAATCGAAATAAAATACAGCATATATTTTAAGTTGGACAAAGTTACATATCTGTGCCAAATGTCATTAAAATTGGTCCAATAGTTTCGGAGATTAACTCGGAAAAACTGTGATCCGAGATTTTTATGTATAAAGATTAATGTTTACTATTATATAAATTGGGGTGTAAGGGGTTCCACCCACCATCTCAGGAGCCCAAGTCAACCTCACCTGCACGTGCGAGGTCGCGCCAGTCAGTCTCCGGCGCGAGCTCGATACAAGGGCCGGGAGCCCACGAGGAGGGACCCCGTGCAGGTCAGAAACTGGTCGGGCCACCCCGAAAAACGTACGTGAGTTAAGCCGATACATTTATAATCATATGTATAAACACTCACGAAACATTTAATTACACCACTATCTTTTAGAATCTTACACAACTAGCAGATAATTAACTGTTTGTCAGAAATAAACAAAAATAAAAAATGTTGCGACTATAAATTGATATATAAACTATCCTATCTCTTAAGTTGAATCAAACAGCACATAGTGTGCAAAATTTGATTAAAATTGGTTCAGTAGTTTAGGAGTCCATCGCGGACAAACAACGTGTCACGTAATTTATATATATAAAGATTACCAAAGGAATTAAAAGACTTACCACTCATAACGTTCAAGAAAACGTTATTCCGGTGGTTATTAGGTAAGTAAATGTTATTATTCAGTGAAAGATTATTTTCAAGACATTTTATGATTTTGTATTCATTTGAATTTGATGGCACGGACATTTTCACACTATAGAGTTGTAATGTGCAGTATGAATGTAATTTAACATAAAATTATGTTGACATAATTATCTCAATAAACTGACATCTTAGAATTAATTAAGAACTGCACGCTGTTTTTAGCCAAATATGATGGAGTCGTTTCCATGCCATAACAGTATTAGATATGATTTATGGCATATTATATGTTATTTTTAAACTTGACACTTGGTTAATTTTTAAATGAATAAATGCTTATACATATTTAGGAATCTACTTACAATTCCACTGTTGGTGTAGGGGTCTCCTGTCATATTGAGAGGGTTAAGGCCAGTCTGCCACGCTGGTCAAGTGCGCATTGGCAGACTTCACACACCTTAAAAAATATATTTTTTTTTTATAATTTCTAAGGTGTGCAGGTTTCCTCACGATGTTTTCCTTCACCGTTAGCAAGTTGAGGTGCGCGCCATGGTTTTGAACCCGGCACCCCCGGAGTGAGGGGCTGAATTCTTAACCACTAGGCTATCTACCTTCTGTCTAGTTAGAAATTGTTACAATTAATTCAACATTTTTCGTGTTGAAATAGATGCTATTTTTATCCCTGTGGGAGCGTAGACACGGAAAACGAATTGTCGTAGAAGATATACCCACTCAGTGTTCATTGTTAACAACGTATTTGTGATAGTCTGACCTGGAACTGTTATTGTTAGTCTCAGTGTGGTTAATAACATATACCTACTCGGCTTATATTTAAGGGAGGTAGTAAGAACACTAAGAAATAAAACCGCATTGTATTGCTTCAGTTGGACTAAAAAGTGTTTATTTGATAAAATACAACGAGCTTACTTTTTACAACATTTTACTTCTATTAATGACAAAAAACAAACAAAACCCTTAATAGAAATAATATACATAAATACCATGGTATCAACTCAAACGCATCATATGTATGTAACTAAAGTAAATGCAAATCTAGGCAAGAACGTTACAATTCAAAATAAAATATAATCTAAAGAAAAATATCATTAATGCAATAATAATAATAATAATAATAATAATAATAATAACCATAATAATTAAAAAATAACTATTTAATAAAGTTACACCGAGAAGGTCTATGCAAAAATTCCTACTGATCACACTTACACTTTTTTGACCTAACCAAAGTCGAATTTTGTATTTAATACTGATATCATTTTGGAAGAACTAGAAAATATATTTACAAATCGTATCATAATTTTGTATAATGCCAACGTTTAATTTCTTCACCTGGATCTGTGACCGTGTCGCAACCGACTGCGTTTTTCAATATTACTTTTGGGTAAATCATACGCATTTGAAAAACTCAAAACATAAATCTGTTCAACTGTTGTGTGTAAAAAGTTAGATCTTGTATTCTGGGATTGTCTAAAATAAATTTCATATAATCTATTTCGGTGTCAGTGTATGTAAGAAAATATACTCTATTGTAACATGTGGAGGGGGAATGCTGGCCGGCGATGCTTAGGCCACGTACGTGTACCCTTATCGTCCATATTGTAAATAACGTTATTGCTTTGTATCTGTACTAATTGTTGGTACTCATCAAATTATACATATAGAATGACCTACGCTACTTTCAACTCATATTTCTTCTGCATTTCATTTTCAACAAACGTTCTTACAATGTTTTGGTACTTGTATATCGATGTTGCATATCAAATATTTATTATTAACAAAGCTATCATCGAATCATCATCATGAACTCTAGCATCGTCCCATTGTGGACACGGCTCTCCTTTCGTAGTTCAAGTTAGTTCAGAGGTAGGTATTATAAGTATAGATTTATTTAGTACGCACTATTGTACTGCACAGCGATTCTAT
>DWMG01001668.1:0-14692 GCA_018244855.1 Elbella merops | reverse complement strand
CTCCCGGTCTACTATAGCCTGAGGGGCGCACAAAGCCGAAGTATAAGTATATGTATATAACTAAAACATGACCTTCAATGAGCGTATGTATATACCTACCTTATAATGAATAAAATAATTTGAATTTTAATTTGAATTTGTTACGCGTGTGGCAAAGATACCCGTACTTTAGCTCCATGTGCTTATGATATCTCATTATATCATGTAGACATTATTTGTGCCCCGTGGATCCAGTGGTTGCCAGCGTGGTTGCTAATCAAAAGGTCCTGGGTTCGATCGTTCGTTTAAGCAAAATGTTATTGTTTTACCTTAAATTCCTATTAGTAGCATGGGGTCTGGATTAGTGTACAACTACTACATGTCAAGTATAACTGATAACAAATACGAGTGCGAGTATTCTGTCATTATTCATTCATGGGAACACATACAATACATTGGCTACAGTAGAGGTTCAGTCAGTAGTTTCATTTTCAGTGTAATAAATAACACATTATTCATTTGCAAAATTATTTACTTGCTAATGTTTTATTCCCATACCGTACGTCCTACATTGAAGAAAATGAGAGAACCTTAGAGGGGACTTAGAGTAACTTCGCTGACATGGGAGGAGTATCTTCAAACACCATCGTATTATTACACCATCAAACCATGTTCATTACGGGGTACACAGAGAACATTGAGTGTCAAATGTCCTAACAGGCCTGATATGGACTCATGGATGCATCACCATCAAGTATCTGACCAATTTAGTCAAAGCAAAGTCTCCATTTCCCTCATCTCCATCAAATTTTCTCTGTAATTCAATCCAACGTTCACTATTTCCAATAATACTGCAACAGTACTTACATAACAATAATACATACATTACAATAAATGAATATTTGTGGACATGACATCCGACCTCAATGTAGGTAAAGTTTGTGCTGTGCTAATCAGACGACTGGTGAACTACATACATATATATATCTAAATATATACACATAGATCTATTTTTCAAGATTTTTTTACACTTAGACATGGAATACTTGGAGTATTTGTGTAATGAGCGTGAGCTCATTACACAAATACTTGTCCTGTGTGACAATTGAAGCCACAGACCTCGGTTCATCGGTCAGGTTACTAATTGGACCAAAGGTTGAGTTAAATATGTTGATGTTGGCACGCCTTTTTGCCATAGAGGTAGGCAGAGATTAAGGATACCCAATCATTACGGGCTTCTTAAACTTTTTTCGCTTCTAATACTTACATCAACGTCATCCTTCCCACTTTTCAATAGTGTAAGCAATTTAAGTAACCGGCAGCTCAGAATACAGTATGAATGATGAAAAACAAACCTACCGCACTTTATACGAATTAATAACTATTAAATAGATTAAATATATTTTAAGAGGTGACGAAAAACAATCGTTACGTGTTAAAATATATTAACATTTCATAATTACGGCTCGATTTCGCATGCAACAAGACCACTTATCGCATGCGAAATTCATCAGCAACTAACATTAGACTGCGTGAGACATAATTGCTTACACTTGCCTCATAAATTAATAAGCTCCTACCAGGAGTTACGCTTAACACGTAGTTATCTAAATTAAAATCCATTCAAAACAACCGTCGAACATAATTAAAGATTGCTTCGTAACACTTTATTTCCCTAACTTTTGGAACAATCGGAAATTTTCAACTGGGAGGTTGAGTAACTTTTTAAGCCTCAGTTAGATCTGACCCAATAAACTGACGTACGCATATGGGAGTTTTAACGAAAAATTACGAAAGCAATATCATGGGCTTTGAGAATAAGCCCCATTCTGGCGCGGTAAATTGAAAAAGTTGGCAACACCGCCCACTTCTCGTCTATGAGGCTAAATATCATTATCGATTGGAGAAACACTCATCAAGTGAATATATTAGAATATTGATTGGTGAATTTACGCAGTACGGCGCAGTACCTACTTGCGGCTAGATTTGCGAAATAAACTGCTATGCAAATAATGTCCGACGTTTACGACACTAACAGAGTTCCTTGATAGAGGCTTTATTGATATATAGATACGTATATAAAGAGAGAGAAGAATCTAAGAGAAGCATGTCAGGTTTTTAAGGGTAGCAGATCAGGCACTCGGTGCTCTCTGCCTACCTAGTAAGAGACTTGACGTGACGGTTCAATAATTAAAATGAACGAGTACACAAACCAGGCGTCCGTGTTTGCAATACATTTATAATGCTGATGCTTATATGTCTCGGGATCGAACGTACAACCCTCAGCAAAGCAGCGTGAGGTCTATTGAACTAAATATATTTTTTTTTAGAAGAATGTACATGATGTTATTACTGAAAAGGTTACTGAACTTTTTAATGCATCCTAAATGGTATATTTAATACCTCTGATTTTTTCAATATAGGCTATCTGAAAGATATTGTGCCTGTTAATAATAATCCAAGAATCATAAAAATTAAAAGTAACTGAAGCCGACTGGGCGCACGGAATATTAAAACTAATAGCAATAATTAACTTTACAAACTGCAAAATTTTCCACCAACGTTATCTCATTACGGCTTTCGTTCGCATAAATTCAAATTATCCAGAGATTTTAAAGTCTTCTTATTTAATTAGTTCGTTTCCCGACTCCTGTAGCGTGCTCCTGAGGGAATAAACTTCTCTTATTAGAAGTGAAGTCGTCTTTTGTGCGGTTGGAAAGAAATCAAGGCTATTATATGTTTTTAAGTTTCGGTTACGGAGTTTTCCGTGAGTTTGCAGCCATTTATTTCGAGACTCGAGCCGAAGTCCCCACGCGCTGGTATATTGCTAAATTACTTAAAGGTATTTTTCGTCCGGTTTCTTAGTCCGAGTGTACCGATTATGCCGGAACCTAAGACTAGGAATACAAGTTAGAAAAACCCAATAGCACCCGACCCGGGGATCGAATCAAGGACCTCTTGTTAAGCACTTATAACTACTCGATCAACAAGGCTGTCTAATAGTTCATGTAAACCTGTTACCAATAAATACAAAGGAATAGTCATTCAAAAAGATTATATTACAGAAAATAGCCACAACAGATCTAACTTAGTCTCAGCGTTCAATGAATGAAATGGAAAAACTAAACTAACCGACATTAACAATCCCATTGATTCGCTCCAACTTTTTTCCCCACTAGAAATAACACTCGTTCAAAAAAAAGTATTTGTTGGAGTGCATGCAAAACCTAAGAATAATCTCCCTAATATATAAACACACGTGTAAAAGGCGACGACAAATACTCGTGAAGTAGTCCGTAAGACAATGAGAGGCTGTGGTTTTTGCGCCAAACGAGCGAGATCAAAAAGTAGCATTAAGCTAAGAAACGGGGTCGGCGCAGAAATATTCCAACTCTACCTAGCTACGTACAGTCGCAGTACATTCACTAAACAACACTGCGATATTACGTTTAAAACATACACAATTAGATACTTTACTCGCGAATAATATGCTATGTCATCAAAATGGCAATGGTTTCCTACGTTTATAAATATTAGCTTCTCATTATCTGAGGGTTCTGGAACATCATTTTGACATTTACATGCGTTTCCGTTTTGTCAACCCGTAGGCGGTCAGCGTGGTAGGAAATCGCCTTACCTCCTTCGATCGGTCTAAACATATATCAGTGATAATAAGTAATATCGACCGATTATGATGTCTTCCATACTTTTCTGTATTATTTCTTAAACAGACCTGTTTTAAACTACATGTGTTGTAAAACTAAATGAAATAAATTAACTTTTTATTATCTATTTACATAATTGACTAAAAATAAACAATGTTTAGGTTGGACTCTAAAACAGAAGGTACCATAAACAAGCAAAATTGAATTTCGCTAACGTTCACTGGAGTTTTTTTCAACAGTTTATATATTAGGCAAGCGTGTAGATGTCTGATAGGAAATAGCTATTTGTTTTCCAATATCCCTTTTGTTGACATTTACTGACAGTTCACCTTTAAACTCTCAGTAAAACAAACAAGTCTCTTTGTAAGATTACAACGGCCCCAGCAGAGTTTCCTTCTATTGCTTATGTACACACAATGACTAATCTATTGACGTTACCTAATATGTTAGACATCAGTTGAATTAACACTATAAAGGAATACGACCAAAGCAAGTGATAAAATATCATCAATAAAATATTTTCAAATATGAAATTTTAAATTACCCGGTCGAAATTTTCTGATACAAAGAAAAGTCAAATATTACGTAAGAATTGTTTTTACAAGGCAACAACAGCGTGAAAATTTTTAATTTCACCATCTGATAAATAAAATAAACTTGTTAAACAGTGTACAATTTAAATAAGCGTATATATCGCAATAAGCAAAAGTAAATCGGCAAGGCCGTCCAAGGCAGGCGGCCGCAGCGCACGTGGGAACGCGTTCTCTAGCCGAATCATTTAGATCGCAATATTGTTACAACTTAAAACTCCCTGCCATTTCTATGATCCCTGGTACTTGCGTTAATACTAATCCCGATTTTATTCTCAATTATTCCAGATTTTTTTACGTACACATTTTAAGAAGACGGCGAAACACGGTAACAAAGTACATGCATAGAACAGCCTATTCATTGTTACTCAACCAAGCTAATAACTGCAGTCACATGTAATGTAGGTTATAATTACTTAATATGCATCAGTTGCAAAAAAATTCCTTACAGGCTGATAAATTATTCGTAAATCATATCAGTCCACTGAAGAAGCATAATGGTAGATCAAAAAGGTATTAAAAACTTTTAAAAGTAAAGTTATTGTTTTATAGTTAACATAAATTAAGTTGATTTGCTATAAAATTTGTATACCTACAACCACAAGTATCTTAATCCGGAAATATTAATAAGGAAAAATAGCACAACAAATTTGCATTCAATAAACAAAATACTTGGAAATACAGTAACCGGTCGTTTAGGTATCCATGCAATTACTACCTACCACTGAAACATTGTGAAAGGCACGAAGTTTACATATATTAACTTACGTTCACTTTACTTTTCTAAAATAATGTACAAATAGCTAAAGTCCTTCTAAGTACCGAGCGAGTAAGTACTTCATAGTAAATTCAAGTCGATAGCTAACGTTTATTGCGGCAATATGTTCGCTGATCGTCGAGGCGTGGCTCGAACATTTGATTTCACCCGAGGCGACAATTTAAATTATACCACCATTTATAACTACACGCGACGGATAAGTAACACAAATTGCATTGTAAGAACACTAGGAAACACAACCTTATTATCTTCTAGTTAGTTTTAATTTTAGTCGAGATAAACATACAAATGTACACTCACCTTGTAGACAGGTGTACTACCTGATTTTTAATAACAATTGTCTCCATATATTGAATGATCGAAAACCATATTAAAACAGATAGATTTCTTATTAATCTTGACAAAGTAAATTAAACATTGCAATCATTGCATTGTTACTGTTATAATTTGTTTGTAAATAACGTTTTACATTTGGAAATTTTATATTAACACAGTTTAATACTTAAAGTCTTAATGCAATAATTTATCTTTATTAACGTTGATATGCAGAAAGCTGATGTTAGATTATGCTCTGTAACGTTGTGGATTATTATTTGCATTGAGAAACATTTTTCGGACTAATGCAATACTTTAACTCTTCTAAAAATTTACTTTTATAAATACTAGTATATATTTACTTCACATTAATTCCCTGATTAAATTGCTAGAATAAAAACATTTATTCTGTAGATAACATTATAGAACTATTATAGTGAAGATAGTTATATATTTTATTTATTACCGTTTAATTTGTACCATCTTATGACTTTATCATACGCTTTAACAAGACTGCAAAATTAGTTGTTCGAAATTTCATCAACAGTTATGCCACTGCTATTCGATACTAAATTAAGTATATATATTTCTTTTTTCTTAAGTTCTTCAACAGGTTTCTTTTCCTTTTCTCGTATATCGACTTTTTTACGGTTTGTATTATTATTTAAAGTTTTATTTAAATAAAATCCTGTGTGTTTACTATCCACTGACACATTTTTCGTAGTTTCCGTTCTTTCAATTGTGGATATTAAAGTTTCATCTAAAACTACGTCTGATACGTCGTGTATAGTGAGGACAATTTCATCGCTAACATTTATTTTTAAAGCATTATCTTCCCCATCAATAACCTTTACATTATTACTTTGATCTAAAAATAAGAATGAGGCAGTTTTATTAAATTTATTGGATTCTCTGTTCTTTGTTAAATCTTTTTTCTTATTTTTTTCTGTTGCAATAAATTTCATTTCGATTTTCTTTCGACCACTATCATCTATGATTTTAAGCAAAATTGTTCCTGAATTATTATTTTGCTTATGATTCTTATTATCATTTACAGATCTCCGATGGCCTTTCACGGGTGAGGATGTTTGATAAAACACTTTCATATTGGGCTTATCTTCAGCTTTGATATTACTACTTTCAATTATTCTCTTATATTCATGTGGCCATACAGGAGGCACAACTTTTTGACCCCGCTCGTAAGCATTTGGATCGGAATTAAAATTATACTTAGTGACTGTTGTCCTTCTGAATTCATCAGCGTCGACTCCTTCCGGTATTTTTTCAAGGCCATAATTAGGTTTTTTAATTGGTGGCAAAGGCTGTCTTACATACACGCTGTCTACCTACAAATAGGAAAATTTTAATTGAAATATAAATGGCTTTATTTGTTTTCAGACAAAATGTTCTAGATAGGATAATAGATACTACATACATTAGAAGTAACTTACTGAATCTAGTTTTTTTAACTCTTCTGGTAGCGGCTTAGGGTTAACTATAGACATAAGATAACAGCAAACTATAAAAAGTCCTATTAAGATCACTGAATAGAAACCAACAAAAACGCTACCCTTCATAGCAGTAAATGAAAAATGTTGTAAACATACTAAGATTTTATGGTTATGTCAATGCCTAAGAGTCAGAAGAATATTAGAAAGATTGCTGAAATGCAAGATATCCGTTGTAATGTGTTAGAGCGGGATGTAAGACAATAAATAATTCAATCTGTCAGTATCTCAGGACAATAATGAACGCCAAATCAAATTTTGACGTTGTAATGGCTATAAAATTGACTATTACTAATGGCTAACCAGAACTTGTTTTGTTCAAAAACTTAAATACTTTTCTACTAATTTATCATCCTATCCCTCATCAACGCTTTAATATTCTTTACCACTTAGAACGAGGATGATTAAAGCCATAATCCTCTCGCTGGTCAAGTGCAGTTTGACTGATTTTATACGACTAAAAGCAGGCGATATTTTCCTTCCCCGTCATAGCCAGAGGACATAATATTGTAAAACTACCATGACCAGAAATTTAAGCTTCAAGTCCATAGAGGCACAGGCAAAGTTAGGCACTACTAGTCTTTTAGGCACTACTATGTTTTAAGTAGCTTATGCCTTATTACGAAGTCCGTACGTATTAATATTAAAAAAGTATTATTAATCTGCACCATGGCTTGATCTAAACACATGTGATTTAGAAACAAATTCTTGAAATAATTATATTCGCAGATTTTTTATCGACTACATAATCAAGCCGTTCATCGATTCAATTTTGAAACCGAGTTTTTTCCCAGTATGGGAGGAGTTAATATCCTAGTGGACATAAATTTTTGATAAGATTATATTTTAAAAGGCTGCCTCGTTAATTGAGTGGTTGCAAGCGCGATTGTCGATCGGAAGTTCCTTGGTTCAAATCCCGGGTCGGGTACAATCGGATTTTTATAATTTAGAATTTCTGGTGGAGACTCGGAGTCTGGATCTGTGCCCGGTATATGGCAATAGGCTCACCGCCTATTTATGGGACTTGAACGTAAATGGTGAAACGTGGGAGTGTACTACACTCCTCTGCCCACCCCTTCGAGTATTACAGGGCTGTTGTTACGTTTATATTTAAACTGGACCTTACATTTATTCCATTAATTTAAAAATCTACGCCAAACCTTGCTCTTCCGTTTTCTTGCACGATTTACTCTGTACCATTTTCTGCTTTAGTTTATATTAGTGGAGGCTTCATTTTTTAGTTCTGGTTATGAAAATATGAAATTAAAATACTATCTCATAAACAAGGGACATTTATTAATAAAATTATCCAAAGCTTGTTTTAGTAAAACTTATTAAATATTTCCCTTCTTGATCCATTCGTCAGTACATCTTTGACATCCATGTAGATTGCGGGTGGCTAAAAACAATTCACTATTAGAAATGTAAAGTCTTGCCTATTGTAAGTTATCAAGAATTGTTATATAATAACATATAACTACATATAACCAATAGGTTCAAAATGTCGACGCAGAAATTTGTGACATTGGTAAAGCTTGTCCAAATCATTTAGAGGTCATGGAAAAATGCCCACCATCTGAATTCAATACAACCGTAACACGCAAAATTCCAATGACGTTTTTTAGAACTGGCAACAATGTTATATTTTATACACCTCCCAGTTTGTAGTTTTGTAGTAATGATTTCTTTAAATTGTGTTAGGTAATGGGCATGTCTGACACTTTTTCTATTCTTATTACGATGTTAATCGTATTTTTTCTACAAACTTGACAATGACGGAAGACCTCCAACTACGCAGAAAGTTAATGGATATACTCTTTACCAAAAGTGTTTCTTCCTCCACTGTTCTCATCATTATTCTATCAGGCAACTGTCTCAAGCCAGGATCCACAACCGTCATCAGATAAAGAAAAGTAAAAAAAAGCGCAATCGTCAATGTGGAGTACACAAGAAAATAAAGTAAAAGTTTCATTTTGTGTCTATACCTACTACTACACTTTCAGTTGTCACTTCTTATTTTTAATATAATACTTACTCACCAGTTTCTGATCTCTAGCCATATAAACATTCGATTTATTTTTCTTGTCACTGTCGTGTGCACAAACAACCTTTGTAGCTTACGTAGTGCAGTAGTAGAGATACTTTTATAAAATTTTGCGTTTCTGTTCTCATGAACAAATTTTTATTTGTTACAAAATGCGACATCGAATTTCAGCAGAAAGAGTTTTTTTCACTAAAAGATTTTTTCTGTTATGAATAATAGCACATGGCGATACGAAATAAACAGCGTCGCTGAATTTGGTAAAAAATGAATTATTTATTTAAATATGAAATGTAAAGATGCTGTGCAATTTTTGGTAGAAATCATAAATTAATACAAATTTTATTTATTTTGATACAATGTACTTTTTTATTACTTTTAATAATCAATAATTGGAAAAAAGAAGGTTCCCTACAATGTACTCGCATTAATATACATATTACTACCTAAGCTTTCCCGCAAAACCTCGACAACTGTAAGCCAATCATGAACAAGGAAAGAATATTGTCGTAAAGATTTGCCCAAATATTGTTATAAAGGTTCGCAAATCCTCATAATTGATATAAAAATAATTAGCAATAGCTATTTTTCTGCTATTATCATCAGGTGGGATCGAGGCACAATACTAATCTACCATATTATAATAAAAAGTTATAATAACATTTAAAAACACCCACCACTGACGGCTGTCAAAATCTTTATCGATTGATTTATTTTTGAAAATGAAATCCTGTTGAACGCTTTCATAAAGTACAACAAAAAATATTTATAAAATTCACACAAGTTTCAAAACATTGAACACGACACGGCGTTTTATCGGTAACATATATTTATGATACTTTTCCAATATGTAGGTATTAAGATCACACCAAAAATATTAACACAGATAAAGAGGAATTTCATATATTGTATTTATATAATAGCATGTCAAAAATAATATACGTATATATTATTTTTGTATTGTAATATATATTATATTGTAAATATATATGTATATCGACATCGAGTATAAAGCCCAAAGCTGTGGTGCGACAGGCACACGGCACGCCCACATGTTTTAGTCATTACTTTCGAAGTTCCGAGGTTAGAGAGGTATTAATCAGACATGAAATCTGTGTTTAATCGAACTGAACAATTTTATATCAACCACTATTGGAAGTTGCGTAACATATGCTTAATTTTTTTTCTTTTGTAGTTATGACTAAAGAATCCGACCGGCGCAGCGATACTGACACAGAGATTGGGTCAGTGCGGTCGCATAGTGCGGGAAAACTCGGCGCCATCTTGTGCCCAACGATTTGCGCGCTTCTTTTAGTTTTCATATTTACAATATCTTTCATTGGCACTAAACTAGCGTACGAGCAGTATGACGCGCTGTGCACGAGCCGACGGTTCGACATGACTAAGCTATACATCTTTACCAACAACTCTATAAAGCGAGTGCGTCCAATGCATCCCTTACACTAATAAATTAATTGATAATTTTACCTCAAATGTTTATTTTACTTTAATATTTTAGTAATTATATTAATTTGTTTTATCGACAAGACAACACGACTTTAATGCTTGAATAGATACCAAACCCGGGTCAATATTTGCTCTACGTAGGAATCGAAACCACACAAACGGCTCTGGAGTCAAACCCAACAACTACTTGACCGATAGGACATTAAATAATTTAGCTACTGTAGTCACTTGCTCAATGCACGAGACAATTCCAAGGAACAGCAGTCATTGTGATTAAAGAACTTTACGATCAGTTTCACTGATTTCGATAAAAATCGATTCCAAGACTTGGGGCAACCGATTAGAATTATGGTATAGTTCACACCTCAACTGAAACGTTGAGATGTTATCTTAAGCAAGTTTCTATTCTACTGCACGGTAAAGTTACAAAATGATCTATTAGAGCTTTTGTAAATATAAACCTAGTAAAATTCGGCCTATGTCCAGCAGTGGATTGAAACAGGCCGGTGATGATGATGATGATGTAAATTCGCATGGCAGTTCAATACTCGAATACTCGATTTGAATGCAGGAAACTTCTTGTTATACTATACACCATTTTGAAATCTCTAGTAGACATTACAATATATAGAATCTTGAACAATATTGGAAGTTCACTCACGATCTTCTGATCCCAAGCTGCGCAGAGCCTGTGTCGATTGCTGATAATCATAACTGTAAACATTATTTTGGAAATAACGTACACTGATGTTCATCACACACATTTTTATCCCCCGTTAAAATAGAATCTACAACCCAGGGATTAGCAGTCATAGCCTATAATCATTCGACCAACAAACAAGTTAAATATGAGTTCTATACCAACACTCCCTATTTCCAAAGATCGTGTTGAACAGCGGAATGTATACATCTTGAAAACTTCTGGCTATTTGCGCACTGATTAGACTTACTGTATTCGTTCTACTCTGTGGTACAGTTCCTGATGCAGACAGATAACAATGGCTTAACATAAATTCCCGCCTGCCACTTGTAGGCGCCAAATCTGTGAGTCACGATCGTAATTGCGGATACGGTCACTGAGACCAGGAACATTGTACGGTTAAGCGGCAGATGCCGTAGACTTAGTATAAGTAGTTATATTAAGTTTGCAGTTGTTTTCGCAAGGACCACGGAAAGTTAGAGTACTTATTTTTTAATTTAAATATACACAACGTGTCGATTGTGTTTCCTGGAAGGGGTAGGTAGAAGAATCTAGTACCTATTGGTACTCGCAGAATCACCAGTTATATTATAAGTCCCACCATAAATTATGGCTGAGTCTATTGCCATAAACCGTGTCACAAAAACAGACTCCGAGTTACTACCGGGAATTTCAAGTTAAAAAACCCGAAAAATACTAGGACCGACCCAAAGATCGAACCCCACTCGATCAGCAGTTTGAAACCACTAAAGCAACGAGGCAGACTTGTTTTAAATTATTCATTCATACATCAAGTATTATTTCACTACGTCCTAGTAACAGATATTTATCACGTGTAGTAACAATTTATATTGGAGAGAAGTTTGTCAAGGTGAACATTTTTATTAGCATTAAAATCATAACCTTAAAATATAATTGCTGCATAACAATAAAACTGTCACAATTAAAGTGGTTTTACATAATTTCTTCATATATTTTATGGTAAATAAGAATAAATGGTAATTGAGGGTTGTGAATGAATACAAAAAATATCCAGCAAGCATTTTGCAATAGACGTTAGTAGAACAATACTATGTATTTTACTATTAAATGTTTCGCGAATGTTTATACACAAGATTATACAATAATGTTCTCCAAGGTGTGTGAAGTCAGTGTGGCAGATTATATATAGGCAGATTATATGTAGATTAAAGATTATAGCTTTCATTATTTTCATTCTAGAAGGGAACTGTGTCCAGCTCATAACGATAAAGAGATTGATGATGATTATGAAAGAAGAATTAAGTGGTGTCTAACCCTTTTGCATTAATTTTGTTGAATTTTGTTGAGGATACAAAGTATTTTAAACGTTTTGCATCCATTATAATAGAAAAAAAAATATTATATTAGCATTAATCTGTACTTAAATAATTTGCTAATATCATCCACTTCCGTTTCTGTCGTTTAGTACCACTGTTTTATTTTTATTTTTCACATAAGTTAAAATTTGATCGCAATCTCAATAAATGGAAAGTGATAATGTTGCCTACGATGAGACACTCGAATTTGCTTAGTAGAAACCTATTAACACGAATAGGCCGAAGCCTTTGCATGTTAATATGCTTTTAATTAGCTTAGTCGAAACTAAGCAAGTACAATACATACAACAGTACATACTGACTTTGTGGCATTCAAAACTTTACCGGGCGAGTGGTCAATTAGGACTGGTAGGCCAGTTTAATGAGTGAAGGGTCTGGAGTGATGTCGAACCCCGCTCAGGAAATCGGGGATTAAAATTTTTTGTCTGCTCCAAGAGCAGGAGAGTGATGAACGTGAACAGCTTAACGGCATTTTCCGTAAAGTTCTGATCTTGATGAATACCATAATCGAAATGGCCATGTACGGGGAATCGTTGCTTAATATCTTTAATAACAATAGACATGGTCATGGGCCCCGCCACAATTATTTTCTGGAACGTGCAATAACACATATTAACTTCTGTTTTATTAATTAAGTTATTGTGAAATTAAAATCTCGTAACAGTAATTAACTCTCTCTCTCTCGTAAAACAATAATTTTTAATTCTTTTTCTGTGCATTCTTTTCTACGTTAAGGGGTGCAAGTGCACCCTTACACCATGCTGCTGACGTCCATGGCCAAGGCCTTGGGCGGCTGATTAAATTAGATATAGAATTATATTCAATTCATGATACATCGAAAAATATATTAATTACCAAATAGAACTTTCTTTATTTTAAATTTCAATTAAATAATAGCGGTTGTGAAAAAAAATTTTACTTAGTAGCTCCATCTACCACGCAATATGTGAATCATTTATAAACACAGTTAGACCCATATAAAATATATCCTTTAAAAATAGTTTGTCTATTGGCCTGTAGGTGTCGCTATCGCATATTTTAATATAAAATCAACTCTTTCGCAACAAAACATTAAAATATTTTCATCTTTATCTTATAAAATAATTTAGGTAATCTTTCTGAAATTAATATTATGTTTAATTACCTTTTTAAATTTTCCTTAAAAATAAATAATTATAATTTTGTACTGGCAATAACATTCTGAAAATTTGACAGCAAAATTGAAAAAAAGTATAAAATGGGCGGCCTCGGGGTACAGGCTGCCGCAATTTTTTTTTAAGTAATTCAACCTCATAGAATTAGTTATTATTCGTAAATACTGTCGTGTTATAAAACAGTGCTAGTGTTAGTTGCTTCATATTCCCTCCAATCATACATTTAATGTAAGTATTTACTGTGTTTTATACAATTTAGTTGTACATGTTGTATTGATTGTTGAACGGAAGGCCAATGTCAAGCGTTCACTGCAATGAAATGGAAAATAAAACAAGCACACATGAGGTTATTTCAATAACTTATTTTCTTAATATGACTTTATAATATGAATTATTTATCTTTGTTAAATGTTTTAAAGTGTACAAAAACATTGGGCGAGACTTAATGTAATTGATTTTTTTTGTAATTTATGTAATGAGAAATATTAATTAAAATAATATAACATTTATGAGATAAACGAAATCATGTCCAAGGCCTTAGATAGACAAAAATTGAGTTCCATTTTTAAATTTAACGAAACCAGCCAATGTTATATAAGGTTAATATGTTGCTTGTTTAACTTTCTCATTTCATTAGCAATTATCTAAAGAGCGTGCGAAATATTTTTACTTTTATGGAATAGTTATTGAAGATAGTTGGCATTTTGATCCATGCTCACAATACGTGTTTTTAATGGTGTTATGTATGGTTACATGTCTCCAGTATATTATCTTCAAAAGTATTAACAGTTTCTTGCTTATTTATCCAAAGTCAGTTCAATTGAAAATAAGTTAGCAAAATTACTTTAACTGTGGCATATTTTTTGTTATACTGTAATTATATTTTCAATTTTAAGACTGTAATGCTTATAATAATTTCCACCTTGAAAATATTCTCAGTTTTAATGTCTTTATTTAACTCATATTTGTATACCAGTAATAGGCAGGTTATTCTCTAATTCCCTCCCTTCTAAATTAGTGTAATGTAGAATCTAATTAACAACCAATATTTGATAAATAAAGATGAGGATTTTCACTATCTCATTGTTAACATAAGAACCCCCAATATTATCTATCCAGTTGTTAATCCTGAGGATC
>DWMG01001667.1:0-14695 GCA_018244855.1 Elbella merops | reverse complement strand
GTGGGCACCGTCGCCTAGGATCATGTGCAACACCCGAGACGTTGCTAATGCTTTGCCGGTTTTGAAGGAGAGCTCTTTTCACGCTTCTCTTGAAGAACCCCATATCATAGCGCTCCGGGAATACCTCAGAGGGGAGCCCATTCCACGTTTTGCACGTCCGCCTTCAAAACGAACGCACAAACCGGACCGGACTGGAGGACTGGAGGACCGCTACTTATCCAGATGATGCCGATGGAAGATCACTCTTCGGCGCGTGGTACGGTGGAGAAACGATAGTACGAGTACTAGATTGAATGGCTCCTCCGAACACTCACCATTATAAAGCCGATAGAATACACAGAGGGACCCTATGTCCTTCCGGAGGCTTAAGCTTTCTAGTCTTTAAGTGATTCCTGGATCGTTAACGATTCGGACCGCGCGTTATATATTTTAAAACTGTACCTATCAAATATCTTGAAATTATCCAAGTAAATAATAACAATGCTACCTGAGCGGATGTTCAATAATACAGTGAAGCGCAGGTTATATTAACCAGTGTCTGCAAGAAACTATTTGCAAGCCAGCCCTGGAGATATCCAATACATAATTGTGTACTTATTTATTTTCTGTTCTATTTGTATTTACTCGTTCGTCGTTCTAAGTTATTTGGCTATTGCGTCACAAGAAACAAAGAAGAAATTGAATAATTGACATTCTTGTGAGCAGTTATTTATTCCAATTTAACGGATGGCAAAATACGTACATATGTACAGATCTTCACGCCAAGTCCCTTATGGAGTAGGCAGAGAGCATGGAGCGCCAAATATTCCTTACTTGCATACCTGTCACGATTCTTTCACGTTCAAAATAATTATTTATATGTCTAGCTAATACCTTTAAACGAACAATTCTTGTGTAGGTATATATATATGTATATATATACACACATATATATTATATATATTATCCAACTTGTATCTAAATATAACGTAACATCACGCCTGTAATCCCTGTAGGGGATGGGAGAGAAGTGTAGTAAACCCCTCGATTACGGCTCGTGGAATAAGTGGCGAGCCTATTGCCATACATCGGGCACTCAAGCAGACTCCGAGAAATTCGAAATTAGAAAGATCCAATAGTACCCGACCCGGAATTTGAACCCAGGATGTCCCGATCGGCAATTGCACTTGCAACAACTCGACCAACGAGGCTGTCTACGTATCTAAATTTAATTTCCAAAAAACACAATTTACCAAAAAAAATACCGAGCAAAGCTCGGTCATCCAGGTACTTAAGATAAAGTTGATTGATAAAAATAAATATGATAACTAACATATATTAGTATAGCAAATATACAATTGTAAAGTCAGTGCATACAACCTACTAAATGATTTCCTTCGAATGCTTCAGGTGCGAACTCGTGTCATATTACATGTCACTTGAGACGTGTTGCTGACACAGATATATGTAGAATTCGTCGTAAAGAACAACAATGATCGGTGCGACGTTGCAGATTAAACTCATAAACATGAAACCGTTTGACGCTGAGTCAGTCAGCGATTGTGTTGCAACGATATGTGTTGAAATTGACAATTTTAAAAGGGTAAGGCTGGCTGTACACATCGAGCTGACAGCGGACGAGCGCACTGGGTTAACGTGCACAAGGATACAGGTATACAGGGGTTGACTGACTCGTTGGTTGAGTGGTTGCAAGCGTGACTGCCGATCGGAAGGCCCTGGTTTCAAATTCCGGGTCAGGTACAATTGGAGTTTACTACACTCCTCTGCCTACCCCTTCGAGGATTACAGGCGTGATGTTACATTTTTTTGTAATGCGGTACTTGGTGCACGTTGGCAGTTAGCGGTCGTCACCGGCCGTCAAACCAAGTAGTGACGGATTTTCGGGCGCACACCAACAAAGCTTGGCGCGTTAAATTGTTCTACGTAATAATTAGATTCTAGAGTGACATTGCGGTAGAAAAACTATGATGTTTTACAAATTATAGAGATGTACCAAAGTTGCCAGTTATGCTTTAGAGTATTACACAAACTGATTACATCTGTATAGGTGCTATCTGCTGCAACTGCCTCAGCTGGCCGCTGATGGAATAGCATCGTCTAGTATTGTAAGTGAAAAACATGTTTGTGCATGAGCTGGGTACAAGTGGCCGTTGATGGACTAGTAATTATCCAGTTGGTTGGACTGTTAAGAATGCGCTAAACGAAATGGTTGTGTTATCGGTCTACGATTGCGCTTATCTCTGTGTTTTGATTTAATTATTATTAGGCACTGCAGTATTCACCAATACTATTCGATTGAGTTAGGGCAAGCTGGTTGGTATCGTAATGCAAGTAGACACTCGATCCTCAAGACTGTATACTAGAATATTTTTCAACTAGAACGATTATTATTTAACTTATTTTTTATTTACCCGCGATCACTCACGCCAGTGCCCTTAACCCGTCATCATTCAAACTTAACACAACAAAACAAAAGAAAAAGTTTATAGTTCTCCATTCAACACGACCATCTTAGTATTCTCAAGTGGCCATAAGTGGCCATTACGGCAAAAGAATGTGTGAAAACTATGTGGCGATAACGATTACACCGTAAGGCCCCGTCACCGTTCGTTTGGAGATCCCAAAATGCATTATCTTGTAATTAAAACCGCCAGCGACAACAGTTACAAGCTGTGTACCTATTTAACTTGTCGCATTGCCTCGTCCCCGGCGCCACGCGTGTGCTTCGCGCGCACCTCCTCGTTGTTACTGCACGTATCGACAATCGCAGTAATGTAATATATGGGTTTCCCGCAGGCTACATGTTCGTAAATTATTATTGTGCCTCATTATCTCATTTTCAGTACTTTCCTGCTAGAACAAAAGAATATACAGTGGACCCCCGATAATCCGGCCCCTGTCTAATCCGACACCCCCTGTAATCCGACATGGCTATTTTATTATTGAATATTTGTTTGACAATCTCGGCTGATAGATAATGTGTGATTGTACAGGTTACAATTTGTGCGCACCACCACTATTTTCCCTATTTTTATCAACTTTCACTATTTTTATCAACTTGTACGCACCACCACCATATATTCATGCTTCATTAATTTATTGATTATAATTCTTGATTACTTTAATACGCACATTTGTTTGTACACAATTATTTCCTAAAGTATGTTCCTGATTTTTGTAAGTTCCATAGCATTAATGACGATAATTTTATAATAAAACGTAAGCTCTCTTTTGTGTTTAACTTACTAAATTCGACATACATAATGAAGTACACATGATTTGTATAACATATAGAGTATTATCATTGGATCTGAAATTTGTCCGATTACAAGATACTCTGTCGTAAAAATTCCGGACTATAGGGGGTCTTAGGTAGAACTCTACAAATCCGATAAATTCGACAGTCCGACACTGCCCTGCAAAACATTTGTCGCTTATCCGGGGTCCACTGTACTGCCTATTCTTAAGTTAGCACTTTTAAAAATTGTTTTTAAACGTTAGGAAAGTAATTATCGGGCGTAATATATTTATCCAGCTTTCTTGACAAGCAGTACTCGACTACATTAAGCCCCGTAAGTTATGAGCGGGGTTTCTTACAACAAATGAACCCATATTCTCTTTGAAACTGGAAACTAATTGCCGACCACCATTATTATTGCGAGTCGCTTTTGTTTGTGTCAGTTACACACAACCCACGGGCTTGTCTCGGTTTATAGGCTCAAGGATTTGACATGTATAAATGAATTTCTTGATAGGTTCGTAACAGTGGATTGTATTTTGTAGTTAATTTCCGATCTCGATGTATCTGATGAAAATTCTTTGAAGTCTATCGATTTGCCCGTACAAAATATAATCTTTCAATATATTAGACATTTGCTAGACACTATTCACCAATACTATTCGATAGATCTAGGTCACGCTGGTTAGAATCAGAATACCCGCAGCCACACGTCGTCGTCGGGACTTTCTACTCTAATTATCTTATTACAAATATTTATCGTGTGAACCAATATTTTACTTATTTTTTATTAACCCGCGTGCACTGACGTGGTACACTTAACATGTCATAATGTAAATCTTAAGAGAAAAAGGTCAATTTGTTATTTTCAAAACGTTCGTCTGAATAACCTCAAGTGACTATTTCGGCGAAGGAATGTGTGGGAAACCATGTGACGATAACAATTGTCCCTAACTTGCTTTATCGTATACTTAAAATCGTTGGCGACAACAAATACGACAATTATAAAGCTGAAGAGTTGGTTTGAACGCGCCAATCGCTAGAACCCCCTGTCGGATTTATAAAATTCTTTATAAACTGACGCACCAATGAGGAAGGCTACTTCTTTTCATGCGGGTTAATGTAGAGTAAACTGACAGTAAATCTCACGCGCACACTGTCAGCCCAACGTCGTCCACTGTACTTCGGTTGTATAGTGGTTAGTACCCGCACCTGTTAGTAAATGTAAATCCCATGTAATGAAAATCTGAAGTACCTATTTAATGAAAGAGCGTTATGGCCGACCCTATGCGGCGGGGATGTAACACGCACACAACATTAGACCTTTGCGTTTAGTAATCATCATCATCATCATTATCGGCCTACTCCCGTCCACTGCTGGAGATAGGCCTCTCCAATAGCACGCCACTGAGCTCGAACTTATCTTTATCTTATCTTATCTTATCTCAAAAAACCCCAATGGCTCTAACCACCGTTTAGTAATAGTAGCAAGTACTCGTTTAGTAGAGTAGAAACTTAGTGTCTGTGATAAATTTATCATCTTAATCGGTCGCTATACACAGCGCCATCTATTTTGTCTATTATAGTGCACTTGTTTTAACTGTCATAGCCTCTGCGGTATATACCTGCTGCCATAAGTAAGCTATTTTGTAATACTAAACCAAATATTTTTAAAGAGATTTATGTTTAAAAGATACGTATGATACTCGTGGCCTATTTCATTAATAAAACATCCACTACTGCAACAGTGATAAAGTTCAAATCGCCTTATTACTATTTTATATATATGGTGGGGCGGTGAATATGGTGGTGATGCTGATGACAATAGTGGTAGTGGTAGCGAAAATACTGTGAGGTAAAAATATAATAAACTGAAGACTGCCCTCTGTTATTTATTTTTAATTATACGCGGTTGAAACGGCGCAGCATAGATATTTATAAAGGTATTTGGAATATATAGCAAGTAGGTACTCACACGAATATGTATGTACTTTAATTACTTTATATACTTTAAGCTACTTAAATAATTGGTTAATAGCACAATGAACACTATTAAAACTGCACTGGGTAATTATATTAACTACACATAAATATTTTAAACCTAAGAAAGAACACGTGTCTCAACAGCTCGAACCACAAAAAAGGTCCGTCAATTGACCGCGCGCCACACATATGTATGGACTGAGCCACGGGCTCGACCTACGACGAGCCCCTTCGCTCCGTACTGCCAGCTTTAAGTCGCTCGGCGTCCCTCACCGAAGTGACTTTACTTGGTGCTGTTGCCAGTAAAAACATTTACTTTATAGCGTATTCTGAATACAACGGCCGTGTCGGACCGAAGAAGAACTACATTCTGCGAACTTGTGCCGGGATACCAGAGTGTAGTAAGATACGACAAAGTGGATTTAGGCTGATGACAATAACAATAATAATATTTTCGGATATCTCCACACGCGGCCATCTGATTCCAAGGTAAGAGAGCTTGAGCTGGAACTTGAGATTAAGAGAACTTGTGTTGTGGGAACCAGTTTGGGTAAAAACCGAACCCACAACCCACGGCGCAGCAGTCAGGATCAAGTCAGTCAACGCAATAATCCAACCTCTAACATCTGACATACAACCGGCTTCCGCTATAGGCATTTCAAAAAATATCGGTGTTTTTCGATGCGCTGTAGTGAACAAATATTTCCCGGTAAGAATGGAATAATTGGAAGATGGTCCTCCCGAGACTTTAGTTAGATAGGAAAATGTTACGAAAAACACGGAACCAAATCCACACGATTGCGTTACTTAATTAACTTCACACAACGTCAAAAGCAGATCACACGCGCGTTAGTGCCGGGCGCTCGCGGGGCGCTCGCAGGGCGCTCGCCACCACCCCCTGCTACGCACTGCTTGCTGCAACTTGTGTCCTAATTCGAAATAGATACTTTAATGTGTCATTATGAATGATATCATTTTGACACTATTTGCTATGAAAAGCAACTGCTAGCTGCGTAGGTGTACATTATTTACTCACGTCAAATTGATCACATTTTCTATTAAAAGAAACCCGACGCAGACAGACAGCACTTCAGCGCTATTCAAAGTCAGTCAGATGCCATAGGTATTTATTACTGATAAAAATAAATTAAAGTGTTAAATAAATAATAGCGAGTATGCGAATGAAAAAGAAATAATTGGACTATAGGTATCTATTCTTATATACATTTTGTATGTGTATATTGGTCACATGTTAAACTTGCATGCATGCGGCGGAACGAAAGAACGCGTAAATTGGAATGACAACAGTCATAAACATTGTTCTAGCAAATAAAGACATTACTATGACATTATTACAGATTATTATATTATGTAAGGTATATTTATCGGTGAGTGATCTTGAACATTTCTATGACATTTTAAATGTAATATTTAATTTATTATAAAACTTTATCTTTTTAATACTATAAATTATTATAACATAACAACACGCCTGCATTTATTTTAAAAGGTAGGCCGAGGTGCATACCGGTGTCTCACTTTTCACCAGTTACAAGTATTTTAAAGGTATGTTATACGTAATAAGGGATGAGGTTATCGCCGTTCACCGGGAACAAATCGGGTCCCCAAGCTACTATTGGGTAATTTAAGTTCGAACAGCACAATAAAACTTTGTCACACAATAATAATAGACCCAGGAATTGAACTCAGTAGCTCTCCTCGTGCTTGCAACTACTAGGCTAACGAGCAGTCATCTGTAATTTATTATTGAGTATGTTAATTAGCAATACCATCCACGATTGGAAGTTCGATTAACACATACACACTGTGGCTGCGGCTGCGTAGCGCCTAACGGCATATCATACTTGTTCTAGATGTGGCGGGACCAGTTTGGGACCAGAATTTGACCTACGGTACCTCCTGCCTCTCAAGAGCCTGCAAGAGCTCTTAAGCTCCAACCGTTTAGGCAGCGATCCCGGTAAGACGACAATATGTGTGGCCGCATATTATCGTAAAAATTGGTTGGCTGGGGAAATGACAATATGTCTTCCCGATGTAGGACCCAGGGGGGTATCACGCTAGGAGGGCACCGGTGCGTTCCATCGGAGAACTCGGAGCCCGCTAACTAGCGCAAAGGAAGGCCGCCGGGGAGTTTTAGTGCGTTAAAAATCCCACATTACCCGGTATTTATCCCGGGTATCGTTTCAAAGTTTCTCCCTGTTTAAGAAAAAAAAAAGCTATGGCGTTGAGGCGCTGTTTTGTTTAGATTTTAAACTTTTAAATCTATGATCTAAACTTTAGATCATCGATCCCCTTACAACCCAGAGCGATTGTGTGTGCAGTCACCTTATTCCCGTCCAGACGTAAAGTGGTGGTGCTGGGCGGCAGTGCGGCAGGTGGGCTGTCTAGCTGCTTTTCAGCGCAGTCGACGGTGATGAGCGGAATGAGGGCGCCCTCGCGGTCTGACACCACGTTGGTCATCGCGCAGGCGCACGGCTCGGGGCACGTGTCGCGGACCATCTGTAACAAAACACTATTTTAACATAATTCCAAAAGCATTTTCTACAAAATACCTACTAGATACCTTCTAGATACCTTCTTGATATTTTTCACTGAAGGGTTATGGGTCTCTGTGGGTGCGATCTTGACGAAATATATGGCACAGGGGCCGGCATGTGCGGAGCGGATATGCGATCCGTGCCTAGCGCCTAGTGGGTGAAACTTATTGCTAAGCAATCCTCAGCCACATTGTCTATTGTATCCGAGAAGGCGAGCTAATTCCTCAAGCAATCTACCTGCTCCAATGTCTGTCGCTAGTAAGTAATAAAAATCGGGTCCGTCACATAGCGCGCGATGTTCACCGTGAGACAGCAATAAGTATCTACCTACTGCTGACGTTCTCATATGTTTCTCTCATTAATCACGATATTTATCTGGAAAGCATAATTCCGCATACCTATCATTTTAAGAATAAATACATATCTGTGTGTTCGTCCGTGCCGAGGCGGAAAAAGAATACATACGAGGAGATACCAGGACGTTGTAAGAGGCGCCCATAGCAGCCTGGCTGGGCATGGCATAACCGCCCTGGCCATCGACGGGCAGTAGCATGTGCGTACGAAAAGCCGTGTTCTGCGTGCTCTAATTATGGACAAGAACTTTTCAGCAGAAACCTGGGCACTGAACAGGCTAATTATGACGGGTTTGTGGTACTTACAATACATGCTCTGTTCTTTCAACATAATAATATATTTATTTATTTATTTATTCATGTTTAATTGCGGGGAGACCGAATTTGAGGTCGGTGTATGGTAATAGAGATCACCACCTGTTCCATGATGAGACGCAAATGTAACAGGTGAAACGTGCAATGTACCTATTGGGCATATATCCAGACCCTCAGCTACTACCTACTAGAAATTCTAAGTCAGAAAAATCCGTTAGTACCCGACCCGGGAATTGAACATAGGACCAGGCAATCATTAGGTACAATATTATAAAAAATGTATTCGAATTGATCATCTGGGAACAGGGCATCTCTGCGCCTATCATCTGCCTCCTCGTGCTACTATAACAGATGCACTCGTAAGGGGCGCCGAGCCGCCGCCGGCCCGCTACCGCACACACTAAACATGAAAGGACACCGTCTGCCGGTAACACACACATACCGTCTCCTACATCATGGCTCAACATCATGAGTAAAATTTCCTATGTTCGCAACCCAGCTAACGATGGTTCTATTAAAAAGTTATTTCTACAACTGAAGAATATATTGTGTTTTATTTATTATTTATCCTCGATAGTAATAATATTGATGGTATTCTCTTGATAAGAAGGCCGGTAACGGAAAATTCAACAAAAACTTTACCGTATATTATTGTATCTAATATCTATACATATAATAAAACTGTAACTGATAGATATCTGTACATGGCAAATATATTTAAAAATTCAAAATGGGGGCCTTTATATACGCAAGAGAACCCAAAACAATGGTTTTTCACTTTGTCTGTTTGTATGTTTGTACACGCTTATCTCAGAAGCGGCTTATCAGATTTGAATGGAGTTTTCAGGATTATATTGTGATGGCCTTCACTTGACATTTAATGCTTTTTTCGTTCAAATCGGTTAACAAATGAAGGAGTTATGTCAATTTATGTCAATCATCACGTATAGGTTAGGTTGGGTTAGCCCGTACGAAGTCGCGGGCACAACTACATAGTTCCACATAATGTAAAATAGTTTCGAGCAATTTCTCTTCACCGTCCCAGCCTTGTAGCGTAGGCAAGGTGAAGGATTGATTGTGGAACTAGCTGGTATTGCGAACACAATATCAGTACATTCTTAGTGGCGATATTTACCATCACCTAAATGTAAACTAAAGTAGCTCGCAGCAAAAATGCACCTACCCTCAGTTACACCGTTAAATAAGGCATCGTAGAATGAAACGCCACAATGAGGCGGTGTACGACATAGTATTTCAAATATCTATTCTTATCGTTCTGTATATTTGTTTTATAGCTAAACATTTTCGTTAAAACAATACCTCACAATGTCAAACGTATTTCCATGGGAAATAAATGAAAAAACCTTCATCGTCCCGATGAGCGAAGTTCATTGCATTAGATTGTAAACAGACAAGCTTTGACATTAGGAGTGTCACGCCGCCGGATTACCAGATAACCCTTATCGGCTGCGTTCGGTGCAATAAAGTCACAAATCGTTTCGTTTAGCAGCGCTCGGACGCCGCGAACCGCGCCGCGTGTCCCGCCTTTGAAAGGCTAATGTCGATTGCTTTACCATGTGTCACCAAATGCCTCATATAATCAACGTTTTATTATCAGTGCGAGTAATCCGCTGATAGCGCGTGCTATTCTCGTCGTGGACCGATTACGACATTACAGAAATACCAAGAGTTTAATTGACATAATAATGAAATTAATTAATACCTACTCATGAAAGATATGCGGTTGTCATTATATGTACTCGTATAATGCCTTTTAGAGTAAGCAAAACTGAAGGTGTTTGGTTAAAAAGCAACTAATATTTTTCTGAAATTTCTGAAAGGAAAATTTTACAGCTTAGGAGAGAACTGACTATTTTATTTTATAACATTATAACGCCACAATTCCTTATTTACGAAACACTACGCTTATAGTTTCTTAAAATTAACACATACGAGTACATTGGTTACGACAACGTAACTCCCGCAGTGTCGTGAATGGTAAATAAACGTAACATCACACCTGTAATCTCCGAATAGGTTCGCAGAGGATTGTAGTAGGTACACTGAATTCAATAGGTGACGAATTTATTGCCATATAGTGGATACAGACTCCGACCCACTACTAAAAATTTTTACTACAAATTCTCAAAAAAATCCAATAGCGCCCGACCTGATATTTGAACCCGGGACCTCCAGATCAATAGTCGCGGTTGCAATCTCTCAACTAATAAGGCAGTCAATAATAATAATAATATAAAACGACTTAAAGTATAAAAAACCAATTCTTGCAGTAATTTTAGAGTAACCATTTATTTTTAAATATGTATATGGAACGACTCGTACGCACGACGGTAGCAGTCAACGCAAAGTACCTTTGCAGCCGCCCCCAGCTCGACTGCCGCTGTAAATACAAGCGTGCACCCTTCCGCTGTTTGCGAGTGACCCTGAACGTGGCGACCGGCCTTCCCCGAGCCTATTACATAATGCGACCGCTCTCGGAATGGGACCACTGAAACTACTTGATGTGTTCTTCAAATAGAAGATGTACTTTTGATGTACCATCGAATGGATTGCGAGCGAGGGCGAGGGGCAGCAGCCTGTGACTAGATAAAGGTGACGGTACCTAGTGTGCGGCATTTTGTTGCTTATTCGTATCGATTAATATTATCTTCAAGTTCAGCAAAAGTCACAGTATTTATACGCTTACCCAATTGAAACGTCTTAAATAATTTAATTAAACAACTAATTATAACTACGGAGCTCGCAAACCCCGCGTCTACATATATATCGATCAAAATGTTCGAACCGTGTACTTGTAGGTACCGATCAGACCACGAACTAAGTCAAATCAATATATAATGTCTATTCCGCAAAATACACATCGCTAATCATTGTTAAACATAGTCTGTAGAATATTAATCCAAGCTCATTAATATTTCGATAATCTGAAATGTGAAGTCAATTGAGAGATTCGTGATGAGCTAAGCAAAAGTAAGATTTACCATAGTCTCAACAACAACATAAATGTAGGAGAACGCCATGTTTTTACAGGGTGCTTGCAACATAAATACTTGGATAACGACTTCGATAATAAAACAAGTGAGATTTAAGTGTACATCGAGTTCTTTCTTATTGTTTTAAATCATAGCTCTGTCATACATAATGTTCGTCAATTTCTTTTAAAAAACTTTTGTTTTTTTTGCGAATCAATGGTGAGACTTGGAAAATTTTCTCTGACTCACATTTCTGTAAGTAAACTTGAGCTTAACTTCTAATAAACAAAATACAATCTTGTATTAGTTTTTTTGTTATTTGAGAAAATGTTACATATTTTAGTCCTTGATGTACTATTAGTGGTACTGTATACATCGATCATTGATTTGAATACATTGTCGATGAAATACGATTCGAAATACGTTGCCACGTCGCTCATTGAGTAGCAAAGAACATAACCAATTTTCTGTCAAAGCAGTAATTATGTTTAAAGGTCGTTATGTAAGACACGAGCTTGATTTGAGTATATTCGATAGAACTTTTCTTAACGGATTCTGCTGACACCCTGCCGTCTGTGCAGATCGTACAGTTTGCAAAGGGATCATTTTGTCTAAATATACATACAATAAAGTAAATTCCATCACGTCAGTAACGTTCCGTGAACTCGCAGACAATATTTGTTTGCACACAACAAACGGAATGTAATATACTCGTAAATGGGCGAGTAATCTGCAGCATCGTGCAGCGTTCTACGCGCCACGTTAAACCTCGTCGGAGGCGTTCAGGACGATCGAAATGGCGTGCAACGAAAGGATGGTTTTTAGTTCGCATTTGCTTCAATCCGCAACGTGAATTATGTATGTCCTAGGAGAATCGCAGATGCGAGAACAAACCGACGGCCTGCCGCAGAACACGAACGTGTGCCTACACTATACATACTCGTAAGTGTGGTCTGCTTACTCGAATAATGTCCATAAGTTTGTGCAAGGGTTTCCCCTTGTACAGCTGCTGGTGGCACACGAGCTGGTAGTAGTCGGCGATGCGGCGGCGCGCCGTGCTGTTGTGGCGCTGCACAGCCAGCCAGTCCAACCCGCCGTCACTGCAGTCCCAGTTGTTGTCTACACACAAATAAAACTATATTAAAAACATTATAATAATACTTCCATTGAACAAGTGGTTGCAAGAATGTATTTGCCCAGTTCAAAGTCCTAATTAATATTAAAATTAAAATATTTTGCAACCCAACGCGTGTGTATCTAATTAAAATATCTTACAGTACAATCACTTATCTAATTTAACATTATTTGGAAGCGTGCATGTTGTGGACCGAGTAATCAACAGGATACTATTCGTAATGGCCGGGCAGCCTGGACACCGCCTAATAAGAGAGGTCTAAATAATAACTATTGAAATTATTGATTTTGAATTTGATTTAGGAATGTTCAACTGTGAGGCGGAAAAGTAAACAGGAAACAACTGTTTAGGGCATAGTCCGATTTGATTTGATAATTTTCATACACATACATACAATATTCCAACGAAGGTAGCCAATTATACCTATTATTCGGTAATCTGAGTTCGCTAAACTAACTGAACTCCACTCAATAGACGTCTGAATGAGTTGTGACAACTCTACACAAACGCTCTGCGGCGTCGTGTCACGGCCATCGTTGTTCCCGTGAGCAGCGGGCGTCTCGCGCTCATGGCAGCGGACAGGGCCCCGACTTCGACTCCAGGCATGACAGACACCAAAATGAATGTATTGTTCTGAATATGTGCCCTGTTCGGCTAGGTGGTCTTACGACATTAAAAAAACAGCTAGATTCAAAAGGCTCCGGACCGGTGGGGGGCGCCCTGTAGGGGAAGTCCATATCCAACAGTGGACTTAGAAAGGATGACGGATGTCGAGACAAACGAACGGTAATCAGCATCCAAAGAATAAGTAGATAAATGAAAAAAAAACATTAATTTAAAAATTGTCGTAGTTTTATTTCGCACTTTTTATGTTATGTCTGTACATGGTGTGCAATAAAGAGTAAATAAATAAATTATTATTATTTGAAAATCGAATTATTTTTAATAATTGTTATGCTAAGCTGGAAGCGAATATTTAAATTGGTATCGTGCTGATAATAGTGGAATGGAAAGCCCTCGCGGAGAGTAGCACACATACGAGCACCTTACCATAGCCACGTGTGCAATAAAATGTGACTCGTGCTCAAACATTGTGTGCTGCACCGTGACAGCCTGTTGGCTCCGAATATTGTACGAACTATTGTCTTATTCAACATTTTGGCTTGTCTTATTCAACATTTTGGCTTGTCTTATTCAACATTTTGGCAAACAATCCTCCTTAAAATTTCGATGAATAGTGACAAATAGGATGAGAACCTTACTTCAAAAAGAAATAAATGTACTTATAGTATGGTCCTCGGAAAATGAAATGACATTGAATGTGGGCAAATGCTATATATATCATAAGAAGGTAAACGAAGTTACTAGAATGACAGATTTATTGGTAAGTTTGGACAACAAATTGACAGTTTAAAACGCATTATGCCGGGTATTATAATATCTTAAGAGGTAGGTAGAAGAGTATAGTACAGTTGCGTTTGCGTTTCACGATAAAATAGAGGGTGAGCCTAATACCATACTCTGGGCACAAATCCGGATTACAAACTGCTGCTAGAAATTTCAAATTAAAAAAATATCCTGTAGTACCCGACTCGCGAACCGAACCCAGGAATTCTCAACTCAACTAAAGAGGCAGAAAACATTTATTCCACATAAATAGATATCCCTATTTTCAGAAACGGTTCGAATGTCATTATATCTATCGATTACATCCGCCGTGTCTGGGACGTACACGCTAAGCTTATATAAAATGATCGCAGGAAAATTCGAAAACAAGATATTGTCCTGTAGGGAGTCACGTGCCACCTAATGTACGCACGGCTCCTGTCGGCTCATCGCTGAGAGTAATTTAGGCAATGGCTGGATCAGATTTTTGTAACACCCTTACTTCGATGCTCCTGCCGGTATTCATACTCCTGTACCGCTTGTTTTTCGATAAAACTAAATGTAAACAAGCATCTTTAATTTTTTTTTGTATGTGTCTTAGGCTGTTGACCCTAATGCTCTCTACAGATTCACCGGGTTTTAGTGGCGAGCCCAAGTGGCTCCGTCCGAATTAGGGAGTGTGGGGAGGGGTAGAAGTGAGGCCCAGCACGGGCTAGACCTCCGGCTCCGCCCAG